>KZ505637.1:4068905-4081385 GCA_002844005.1 Limosa lapponica baueri
GTCCAACTCCTACTCAGGCAGGGCCACCTACAGCCAGTTGCTCAGGACCATGTCCAGACAGCTTTTTCATATATAACCACTAAAAAATCCAAAACAAACCCACCCAAAAACCAACAAAAAAAAAAACAAAACAAAAAATAAACCTATTCAACCCAAAACCCACAGTAAAAAAGCTTAACCATACACTGAGGGCTCAACTATAAATCCTAACTGAATGGGTAACGGAAGCGGTCTGTTATCCATTCAGCGCATCTGAGTGGTCAGTAACATGCCTGTTAGAAACTGGTAAATAACTTCAATATGCACTTAAGGTTTTAATCATGTAGAAAATTATTTTCACTTTTACATTTTTAATATATGCCATAACAACATTTAAAACATCTGCAATTACTTGGAGCACGTACACTGAAAGAGATGCACTCTGTTCAGTAAGGATTCATTTCATTTAGCAGTCACTTTCAAAACACTAGACAAAAACAAGTGCCAATCAACTTGACCACAAGTAAGTATGAGCAGGAAAACTCAGCAAATAATATGCTAACAGGAAATGGAGTTATAAAAAAACAACAACAAAAATCATTAAAACAAGTGGTGTACAACAAACATTAATTTAATAACCTAACTAACTTGCCCCGGACATTTTCCTAACAGTGACAATTTATGAGAAGCATTGGTTTTACAGCAACAAATAAAGCTATCGACTCCGTACTTACCTTCTCAGGTTTAGACTCCTCTTCATTTTCATCATCAGATGACGGCCCCGCCAAAGTGGACACTTTACTAATTACACCAAGTCTAGCCAGTTGGTCTAGAAAAAGATCACCACCTTTATCCACCAAATCCCTTATGATTTGCAAGGCTAGCAAATGGCCATCATCGTCATCCTGTAATACATTGGGATGGAAAGGAAATAATTAAGGAGATCTTTACTTAAAAATATCTTTAGATGCTGAACTTCACATGTGGTGACGGGCGCTATAAATGCTTTGGGGTTTGTTATTAACAAGTGTGTGGAATCAATGATCATAACCCCCTTTCGTGCACTGCTTTCATACAAGTGTAACATTTTCTTTCTTCCTACCTCTTGATCGAGAACTGTAGCTGTTATCTCAACCAATATCGTTGGCAGATTGTGGCCAGCATCAGAGTCACAAACCTCTTTCAGCAGCGCCTCAGAACAAAAATGTATCATTTTTCTAATGAGGGCAAGACTTGCTTTCCTTTAAAAGAGATCACAGAGAAAAAAAGATTCTTACGAAGCAACAAAAAGGTTCAAGATAAAACTGCTTTTGCTTTTATGCATGCTTTCAAAACAAAAAAAGTATTTTAAAATGAGCTCTAGTTCTCATTATTGGAGCCAAAACTGGTTATTGTTAATAGATCCTAGATTATCTCAAAGAATAATTTACCTACTGATCTTTTTTTGATTCTACAGCACTAGGACTCTAACGTATTTTCTCTCCTCAACCCTTCTTCAGGTAAACCTAGTCTACATTTTGCCTTTATCCACTCTTTAGTGATGGCAATTCACTTCTGCACACTTCCTCTTCCTCCCAGGTATCCAGCCTTCTGTTTCTGTCACATAGTTCCTGTGTTGTGGCGAGATGCCTAAATTACTATCAGACCATGCAGCTTTCCATATTAATAATGACAATTAATTTGGAAGCCAATCACTTCTGTACAGTTAAAGCTACATGTTTTATTCAACTGACTTTAAAAAACATGATTTAGCTGATTCATAAAAAAAACTTTTAAAATACAGAGAGCCAACTACTTCTTTACTCAATCCACAACAACAGTTAATTGTGCCTAGATTGTTAACATTGTTATTTCCTTCATTTAAAATGACCTAGTTTAAGCTTCCTATCGTCAGCTCATGTAGAGTTTCTCTCCACTACAGTTCCTTTTTATATTGTATTTTCACCCCTCAAAGTACCTATAAACACTGGAAATACAAATCAGAAATTAAGCAAATGTTATATTTGTAGTGTAAAAGGCCAAGAGGTTGTGGTCAGACCCAATTTATCCCAACCATTATGCCACCCACAGTATTCTTTTTTAAGTATCAAATTAGATAACATTCTTTTAATTCTCTCAGTAAGAGGCGGCATCTCCAGTTGATTAACACTTAAGCTGTTAAGAAGCCTTCTAAAACCTTCCAAAATAGCTTTTTCCAGTCTTCCCAATTTTCCAGTGAATATATCTTGATACCAATTCATTAGTTTTCCTCTCCTAAACTAGTACTTTCATTATCGTGGCTGCAAACAGCTGCAACCAAACACCCAGCATACAGAATCTATACAAGGTACTATATGAACTCAGTTTTCTTTTATCATGCTACTATAATAAGAGTATGCTTCTCTCTCCCACTTCTAACTAGCCAACCATATTTTTTCCAAGACAGCACTTCCCCAGAAAGGAAAAAAATGCTACTTAAAATGGCAAGTAAAAATCAGACTTGCAACACTTTTCAAACCACCACTTCTATTCAAACAGAAATACATTTAAGTGTCATTTGTATTACTCAAACTTTTAGATGTTATAATTTTTACTGGAAAAAAAATCCACCTTTTTTTTTTTTAACAGAGTGTATTAGGAAATTCAAAATATGCAGGGAAAGTGTCCATCATGACTATTACCTTATTGAAGGCAACATCGTTTGTTGAAATGTTTGTGCAAACACAGGCAATAATCTTTTCAAGTATATGGGTGCCATTTCTGGATCTCCTTTGGGTTCATTACATTCTTCCTCATCTTTGTTCGCATCTTTCTTTTTCTTCTCATCTCCTTTGTTAACAGGACACATCCAGTCCCCTGGAAAATATTTTTTACCCAAAATGTTCAACAGCAAAAAACAACCAACCAAAGACTCCCCTCAAATAAGTGTAAGATTTTCTTTTCTAACATCTAACTCCCTGAACAGGACTACGCATTGCTAAAAATATAAAATTCACATGTGCAAGACTTCTTGAAGAAACCTGGTTGATAACAAGGACCACCAAAGACCACTCATGCGAGAACCTCAAAGTCTTTAAAGCGAACTAAATATGAACACGTAACCACTTGTTCCAGCGCAGGTGAAGTTCAGTTCCCACAGAAAAGAGAAGCTACCAGGGCTGACACCCTCTGAACCCACAGCAAAATCCCAGTCTAGCCCTATTCCACAGCTAGAAGAGCAGGACCACTGGCACTGCTCATGCCCAGTCCGCGGTTTCTTCAGTAACCCCCATCCCTCAAGAATATCTAAAATACTGAAGTTTTTATATGTACGTTACAGGTTAATGAAGGTTGGTCAAAAAATACTAGTTTTTAAAATTAATCTTAATAAAGTAAAGTTCTAGTAATTTAATTACTTAACATACATAAGCATTTCTACTAGCAAAGTTATGGAATTAAGAACTGCACTCACCTGGAGACTGAAGAATAGCTACTACTTCACTGTGCCCCCTTTCACGAGCTTTGTCTAAAGGAGTTTTCCCATCTTCATCTCTCAAATCAGGGTTTGCACCATGTCGTAAGAGAGTCTAGGAACAAGTATTTTAAAATATCAAAAAAACATTACGATTCCTTCTTCCAAAGTAGTAAACATGTTTTTCATATAGCTTTCCTACACTTTTCTCATGCTTGTAAGCAAAGTTAGAACATTACATGCTCTTCGTATCTGTAAAGTTAATATAAAACTCCTTTTATTCATATTACTGCCCTATCATAACAAAAAATTTGGATTTTGATAAACACTGTAGAGAACATGTAAATATTTGACAGTGCGCATGTTAAACATTGTGTCACAGACATTTTGTGCAGAGCAAGGCAAAAATTCAGTATCTGAGGCTTTCTAACAGTATCAGTTTAAACCGTACCTTTGCTACCTGAGGTCTTCCAAAACACGCTGCATAATGTAATGAGGATGACCTCTGACCTCTGTTAACATCAGCACCTCTTTCACAGAGAAATTCTACCTGTTAAACAAGAACAAGGAAATCAGGTATTTTTCATCTTTCTTTACATAAATAATCCAACTCTTTAAGATTCTGTAAAACTAATTTACCATTTCCTGAGTTCCAAAAGCTGAGGCCCAGTTTAGAAGAGTTTGTCCTACATCATCCATAAAATTTACTTCAAAAGCTGAAAGATACAAATAAATAAATTAAAGCTCCCACAATTATAAATTAAACTTCATTGGTGTTCTTTAAATAAGTGGCAGGTGTTAAAAAAAAAAGTTAAGCATCATCAATAATTCTAGGGAAGCATTTATGCCCTTAATTGCAATTAAAAAAAAAAAAGTAGCATAGAAATTATTACTGACAAGACCTGTTGTGTATTTAACAAAGTAAGTGAACTTATAGATAAAAAATTTCGAGGTACTACCTAAGTATTTGTTATGACACTACAGATTATAAAAATAGACTTTATCTCATTCTCTTTTTCAGAGGATTTTTGCTTACCTCCTGTGTCAATAGCATCTATGAGTGCATCAGTATCCTTACTGCGGATGCAATCTATCAGCTGCCGATGAGAACGTTCCCCAGAACTATCCAGCCTTCGCAATCCTGGGATTCTGCCTGTGGATCCAGCACTGGATTTTGGCAGGGCTTTTCTCCCTTCGAACAGTAGCACCAAAAGAAGATCTACTAACCGCATGGTATCCAGTACACATCTCTCATCACCCTGCAACGCACTTTCTATAGAATCTGGAAGTTCAGATCTTAGGAGATCCTGGAAATAATTAAAAGTCTGAACAATAAAAAATATACAGGGCTTTAGAAAATACTATCAGAATTGGGTTTCATTTCCATATGAAATGTTTCCTTTTTTCCCCTCTTTATAAATAACGTATGTGTATATATATATGTAAAAACAAAACCTATAAATCTCTATATAAAACAGCAACACAAGTCTTGCATATATTAAAGTACATGAAGGGAAAAACTCTATGAGAACAAAAAGCTGTAGTGTAAAAGGATTTCTTACATGTGTTACTACTGGAGAGCCTCTACACAGGGTTGACAACAGGCTTACAATAGTTGACACCTGATTACTTAATTTAGAGTCTGCAGCCGTAGATGGTGGCCCAGTTGTACTCCGTCCAGGTTTGCAAGCTGAAGATGGTCCTGATGCTGTCCCACCAGCAGCTGCCATGCGAGATAACAACTCCTCGGTTAATCCATGCTTAGCTAATGGGGCTGGGTCAACTCCGCGCCGTGTGAATCTGTCAGCTAATGAAGCAAAGCATCTCAGAGCTCCATCGGAAACCTAAGGAAGAAGTGCAAGAGAAAAGATGAAAAATCTGGTACTTAAGATGAGAAGATGCTAAGGGGATATTCACAAGAACACAGGACACATAGAAGCAGCCGATTTCCCCAGGTTCCCTTCAAAGTCTATGGACGGAAGAGACAGCTTTTCAAGCCAGAAACTCTGAGTCGGAACCCAGCAGTGCTCTGAACTTCTCCCTGAAGGACTGTACCGTTGTTGGGATTCTTCTGCCCCCTTTCTCTCTGTTGACGATATACGGAAAGCAAGAAAACTATTTTTCTTTGTTTAAATTTCAGCATTGTGAGCATCTCCATAACTATATAAGCCAACCCCCTAACCACTCTAGAAAAAACACATTTAATAATCAAATTGTCAAATTAATAGATAGTAGAAGTACATTTTAAAAACAATTTTTAGTTTTAGAGATTGTTCTTACAGGAAACACAACTATTTATAACCCCAACTAGCAACTGTCCATTCTGACAATACGGTCTGAAAAAACCAAAAGCAACCCACGGCTTGGTATTGAAATATGGGTACTTCGCCTTCTGGTTGTTCTGATGTTAGAAACTGCTAAAGCAGCTTTCTGGCAATAAAACTTAACAAAAATAAATAAATAAATAGAACAAAAACACCAAGAAAATACATTATGATGTTTTACTCGCTAACTTTCAGACATTTGTTGAATTTCAAATTTGCTTCTCAAAGAACAATGAAGACAATATAAAAATTTCTTTGCAGTTTCATCTTCTAAATTTATAGAAAATAAAATATTCCAATGTTATAATTTGTTGTTTATAATTAATATTATGATAATACTACAATATGTTATACTAATTTGGTGCTTTCTATTCAAATAAGTGCTATCAAACAAGCCATTAGCTGAGGGACCAACTCAGAACTCCCAAAGCATTAAACTGAGTGAAGTTTGATAGTTAAAGTTGTGTCTAAAGGTCTACATACTTCTCATAAGTAAAAGACATTTTTCAATTAGACCAAGGCTAAAAATAGGACAAACTGGGAAAAGCAGATTTTACCCTTAGATAACCCAGATTGCCCACTAAGACCTGACCCAGGCATATGCAAGTATTTTTGTGACAACAAAACACAAACTCCCAAATTCAGGTTTGTCACTAAAGAAAAAGAAATAAAAACCATGACACTGTGGAAACAAGGCTTACTAATGATCCTCTTAACAATCCGGCAAAAAATACTGCTGGCCAATCGCCCAGGAAAGGATCCAACTTCTTTTCATGTCGGTGTTGAAAAGAAAGGGTGGTTTTGCCTTTAACATCTCTCTGACCTATACACTAAAAGTGCCTCCACCCTTCAGATCAGGTCTGCACAGACATATCAAGATGAGCTGCTTCTGGCACATCTGCCTTTGTAGATATGCAGTAGCAAACCAGACTGGCATCAAGAAATAGTAAAAAAAACCCCACAAAGCAGAAAACCAGCAATACCTACTCTTTACCAAGCTCAAAATTACTACAGTTCTTACTCTCTAAAGCGTCAACAACTTCTAGCACAGCCCATTTCCAAAATGATTGACAGCTATCATATACCAAGAGCTTAATGCAGTTACTCATCAACACGCACAACAATATTAGAATACAAGCCAGATTTCAGGAAGTTAAAATCTTTAATTTCCATTAAGTTTGCAAGGACTTGAAAAACAGAAGTTTCTCTTGAATAAATGCAAAGCATGCTAAACTTCTGGCATGGTCCCCGCATGCCAAGCTTTCTGATTTATCAGTACCCTTTTGCAAGGGATGTTTTCTTTAACTTGTAATGGTCATTACTCATGTCCTCTGGCATTTTGCTCCAGTTCTTTGACAGCAGGATGGATAAACAATTCTGCCAATCTTTATGTCATCTGTATATATTTTACGGGTTTTTACCAAAACAGCTCTGTCAGAAATACACAAGAAAGGTTCAGCTTATTTAACACACCGCATTAGTGACATCAGTTTACAAAGCAAAAGAGTGCTGTGGAAGATATTTACATTTCTCCTCCCAAACTGCAAGTTTGGTAGAAAGACTAAAAAAGCAAACTTATAGGTAAGCTGTTCTTGGGGCCACATTCCTCTGGTCTAAACTCTCCCCTCAAGTGATGTTACTAACCCACAGCCCATACAAAAAGTGACCAAATCCAACAGTTTAAAGGGAAAGGGGAGAACAACAAAACTTTATAAATGAAGTTACTGGGCAAATCCGTAATATGCATCAACATTCATTGTAAATCCTGAGGCCTGTTTCATACAAAACATGCTTCTCAAGGATACTGGTACAGATTTACTTACTATCACCTGGGTTAATTCAATCTCAAGCACACTTATCTTAAAGCTTAACTGCTAAAAGATTAAGTTAATTTGAACTCTCATTCAGATCTCCAACAGCCCCAGCAATTGCTTTCTTTCAAACACATTATAAATTCAGAAACAGTTAAAATACTACAGTTTTCTGGTTTAAATTTCAGGATTAGCTTGCCTGAGATGATCAGTGCATTAATAAAGTTACATGATGTCTAAAAAAATGGCAGCTTGTTCTGAAATGGCTGATGTGACAGCCCCCTGCCAACTGGGTCTTTCAAAAAGATCTAAAAATATATTAAAAAAATTTAGCTCACGGGCAAGAAGATTTAGTCTCCCAAATATGATGTGCTTAATAAACCAGACTGGGGGTGGGGGTATAGAGAAAGGAATGAGGACAGAGGTGGGGGCGAAATGGGGACTGAACGATACAGACAAGAAGCCCGGCCAGGGTACAGCAAGAATTCGGCTCAATAGCTATTGCAAAGCATTAGAATGACAGACACAAAAGGATTCTACTTGTAGGAAGATAATTCCTCTAGGATTCATTTTGTAGGTTTTACAAGGACTACTTCATCTCTAGTTAATCAAACTGCAACAGAGGAGTGGTGCTGCATCTATAGTAGTACCATTTGAGCTGGCTTCCAGTGTAATATTTTAGCATTGATTATGGATGTTTTTATTGCTTCTTAGTTTGGCAAAAGAAAAACAAACCAGATTAATTTTCATCTCTTATTTATGCTCAATTTAATAGTGACTGAGGTGCAAACATAGAACAATAATTACTTCTGAAAGTATTTCAAAATGCACTGAAAAAAGTTACAAGATATTTTTCAGTAAAGTTTTCAGAGGTTAAATAAGATCATATTCACACAACAGTGCTTGAAGTCAAACACTAAGCAGTATTTTTATCTTCTTGTCATCACAACTGTAAAGGAAACTATCATAACATCCAAATATAACAACTACTATGTAAACATCTAGTTGTGAAGGCTATATAAAAATACCTAGCTATTCATTTATTAAACATAATGGAAGTTAAATTCATAGCATATTGAGCCAACTAGTACATTACCTGATGGTCTTCATGTTTTAATAAACTAGACAGTGATTCCACACAGATCTCTAATGAAGAATCCTGAGGCTCCATTTTGCCGCAGAGTCGGGATACTACAGCCATAGCTGAATGCAAAGTGTCTTTATGAACAAGGTGGCCACTGTCACGAATGAATGTCAGAACACAATTCAACCCTCCAGCTTCAAACACAGCTCCTGACTCCCGGGTACAGATTAATTCTAACACCTATGACAAAATGAAATTTCATTAGAATGAAGCACACGTAAGTCGTCAGTTATTTGTTTATATCCATCTACAGAACTGGTTAAGAAAATGAAACAACAGAACAAAAAAAGCCCTCTTCCTCAACACCCAGAAAGTGCAAAAGCCTCCAGTATTCTAGGAACTACAGTTTTCTTCAAAAATAAAGGAGCTAATACAACATCCCCCCATAGCACAGTCATAACAGGTGTTCATGAGAGACAGCAAGATAATAGTATCTTTTCCCAGGAGAATTAAGTCTTGGGATAACACACAACTGCGAGCTCTGAAACTTCCAAGAGTACTGTTACTCCAGCACTTCAGTGATGTACTTGGAGTAGGCTAGAACTAGCAAATAGGAAATATATGCATAAAGTGTGATGCCATGGTTATCAAGGACTCAAATTATACGCTATCACATGAACGTGGGTTATGCTTTAAACAAGAGATTTTAAGGGCCTTGTAAACTTTTCTGAAAACTTCACAAGGGTGCAGAGGAACTGCGTGCGGTGCTACTGAAGAAACAGCAGACAATTACTTTTTTTTCCAGCAGGTAATTTATGTGTATCTGGAGCAATTCTTCATTCCTTTTTCAGCATAAAATTAGCCATTAGCATTCTAGTCATGCAAGATAAACAAGAAAAATGTTTTCTAGTATTTTTGTTTCTTTTTCTATACTTTTTTTAAAGGAATCTCAGCTTTGAAGAGCACCAGACTGACAGTAAAGATAAGCAGCATCGCTAGCATGTACACTTTTATCATACTCTATGGTTTTGCTTCACATTTTAATAAAATATGAGGATATGAGGAAGCTCTTAAGAAACAGCAAATTTTCCACCTCTTTCTTAAAAACATAAAAGTTTCTTCAGAATACATACCTTCACACACTGCTCTGCCAAATCTCTGCTGGTTCTGTTGTTAAGTTCAACAACTACTAAACGATTACAAAGTGCCTTGATAGCTCCATCCACTCCCACAATCCTACGGGTGCATTCGGCTGATACATCCAGATAATACGTTATGGCACGAGCTGTTACTTCTAATACATTGTCTGGAGCACTTTCATCGAGAAAAATTTTGCACAGTGCTGGTAAAAAAGTTCGAGGAGGGCATCTGCAGGAAAAAAAAAAAACCACCACAACAACACATTACTAAGTTGTGCAAGTTTCTTTATATTAAGTAATTTCATAGACTTTCACATTAACAGATTAATGATTTTCAAGCTGACATGATTTGCTCCATTACTTTATAGGTTCAGAGCATTCATTTAGAATGGTAGGATATAGGCATCTCATACACACCCTAAAATTCAAATCAGAAATCCAAAAATATGCTGTATTAGGGAAGGAAACCAGCAGAAAAAAGTATTATTGAAATTTTAAAATCATACAGGGAAAAACTTATTCTCTAGGGAAATCATTTTAGGAATTAACCTCGCTTCATCCAACAGAACGCATTTTTTCCTTAACAGAGCTTCAAGGTTTACGATGATAAATAGCTACTTAACCATGAAATATTATGTTCAATATAAAGACTGAAGATTTTGGTTTTGCTACGCAATTTAATTCTCTGAGTGGTCCTTCATCCCTATGGTATAAACATTCTCACTTGTCTTTTTATCCTATTTCAGTTTCCTCTCCCCCTGCATTGTTCTTTTTCCCTAACCACACTGAGAACATATTTAATTCATTTAGCTCGCTTCTATTGCATTTTTCCTTCCTTCTCATGCCTCTGGCTCTCCTCTTCATTGTTAGCCTCATTTCCATATGCAAAGACAGCCAAGAACATCCCCGCAACTTCATAACAAAATAAGCAGTCCTCCTTATAGTCCTCTGACATAACGGGGTACAAATCAAAATGCTCGTAGTACTTTTACATTTACAAATCAAAATGGTCATAATGCTTTTCACTATTATGGCTGTTGTGGTTAAGAGTGATTTGGATCAAAAGTTCTAAAACATGGAGCTATACTTTAAGATAACTTATCTTCCAATAGCATACTTAACAATAAATAACTTAATATAATGATTTTTCACTGCAGTGGTAGAAAAATTCCAAGGTGATGGGGATATATGTTGTGACAGTAGTCAAAATAACTGGATACCTAATCCCTAGATGTAGGAGATCAGAACTAAATCTATAAGAGGCAAATATTGCATTTTTTTTCTTAAACTAGGGTTTTGGTCCACAAAAGAAGGCCTAAAACTTCCCTAAATCCAAGAGAAAGAACAAAAATAACAGCATGCTTTGGTCTGGAAGACAGGTGAAGTACTCAGCGATGAATCATTCTGGAGACTAACCCAGAGGTCAGTCAGTGTCCCATCTGGTACACACAGTGACTCATACAAAGGCACCAAAGCCTGGCACAGCAAAATGCTAATAGTTTCCTTGAAGATCTGGTCATGCTTTATGAAGTAATTAAATAATACTGTGTGACAAATAAAAACACTACTCATCATCTTTAATGACATAAATTAATAATTGAAGTGTTGATAAAGCTAAATCACATATTTAATACTAATATTAGCCTATCCAACCTATACCGTCCATTGTACTTAAGAAAATCGCTATTTAACGCCACATCTTCCTTAAGAAGAGTTTATACAGTAACTTTGCATTTTAAAGACATTTGAAATTTGTACTCATTATTAGATGACTACCATGCAATGACACAAGAAACATTTCAGTACATAAAATTTAAAGTAGACACTGCTGTCTGTTTAAGTGGTTAAGTGCTGGATCTTTTACACTGCATTTTATGTAACATCAGACAGATCACTAAAACATTGCTATGAACAGTGTTCTTCAAACCTTATATTCCAAGAAAACTTATGAATATACAATGGGCCAAGGCCAATGGTATGAGGTTCAACAAGGCCAAGTGCCAGCTCCTGCACTTGGGTCACAACAACCCCATGCAGCACCACAGCCTGGGGGAGGAGTGGCTGGAGAGCTGCCCGGCAGAAAAGGACCCCGGGGTGTTGGTTGACAGCCGGCTGAACATGAGCCAGCAGTGTGCCGAGGTGGCCAAGAAGGCCAACAGCATCCTGGCCTGTATTGGGGATAGTGTGGCCAGCAGGACTAGGGAAGTGATCGTCCCCCTGTACTGGGCACTGGTGAGGCCCCACCTCGAGGGCTGTGTCTGGTTTTGGGCCCCTTCCCACAAAAAAGACATCAAGGTGCTGGAGCGTGTCCAGAGAAGGGCAATGAAGCTGGTGAGGGGTCTGGAGCACAAGTCTTATGAGGAGCAGCTGAGGGAGCTGAGGTTGTTTAGTCTGGAGAAAAGGAGGCTGAGGGGAGACCTTACCACTCTCACTCTCTACAACTACCTGACAGGAGGTTGTAGTGAGGTGGGGGTCGGTCTCTTCTCCCAAGTAACAAGTGATAGGACAAGAGGAAATGGCCTCAAGTTGCACCATGGGAGGTTAGATTAGATATTAGGAAAAATTTTTACACTGAAAGGGTTATCAAGCATTGGAACAGGCTGCCTGGGGAATTCATGGAATTAAAACAAAACCACACATGTATAACCAAGTGGAAGGTAAGGAGCTCCACTGTCTCCACTGTAATACTAGCAAGTAGTAGTAAACCATTTTT
>KZ505637.1:4089687-4115176 GCA_002844005.1 Limosa lapponica baueri
AAGTATGATTTTGTAAGTCTGTTTAAGTAAGCACATCAGCTTCTGCTGGACTTCTAGGTGCTCAAAAAGAGAACCGACTTAAACAAGAAAACTTCCATTTCCCCATTACCAATTTACTGACCATCCCTTCTGTCTATGCCTTGTACATAGCCTCTTCATAAAAGGCTGATTTTCAAAATATTTCAACGAGTACAGTAAGTCAAGAAAGGAAGCCCCCTATTTGAAATTCCTGTAACACCTATTTTATTGGTCTCACCCAATTAACTAGGGGATGGAATCTTTCAAAAGGTCATTAACCCACTGCCTTAAAATTCTGCACCCATCTTTCCTCTGAAGATTCTTGCAAGAAACACTTAAATTTTATCTCAACACAAAGCCCTGACCAAAACAAAGGGTACTTGATGATACTACTGATACTTTAATGAAAAAGAAGTGACAGACTAGTAAGTAGTAGCAAAGACAGTGTGATGAGTTACACAGAACTGTCTGGACTCCTCAGAGGCACGGTCTCATTTAAACAAAGTATGTTTTAACACATACAAATGCCAAGTTACAGATCTTAGTCTACGTAATACATCAAGCCATGCCTAAGAAGCGAGCAATCATATCCTGGAAAGCAACTCTGAAGATAAATTACTAAAACCACACTTCCTGTACAATGTTTTGGAAATACGTAACTAAATTTGGGATGTATAACTGGTAACAGTTAAGTTAAATGTATTCCTATAAACAGCATGTATGAAGCTAACACTGGAAAATATTTCCAGAAAACTTGGAAAGTGAAGAACTGGAGAGGGGGAGGAAGATCAGGAGCTAACAAGGTACTTGAGTGTGACTACATTCACAGCAACAACGGTATTGGCTTTTAATTCAACTGGAAAAGGTGCACTGACTGCTCCCCCCAGCATGTAGAAGTCTGGCCAACTCAAATAGAGAAGGACAAGTAAATTTCAACAACAAAGTCAACCAGGCAGCAGATGAAATAGCAAAACCAGGTAGGAGGCCCTACTGGAAGCATTAACTTCACATTATGTTTATATCGAACAAGATGCTCAATTCAATAATAACCAGGTAAAATATAGGGGCCTATGACAGAAAGGATGTCAATTCAGGTGACCTCATCTTCCCTTCCGGCCTTCGCAACCATTAAGGTTCTCAAAATGACTAGACAAGGCTAATTAATCTCCGTAATACCCATGACAATGAGGCCATAATTCTCATATGACAAAGAGTAACCAGAAAGACATAGAGTGTTAAAATTCTTACCATTGCAAAAAAATCCAAACACCCAACAACAAGCCTTAAAAATCAGAAATAGTTCTTAACGTTATGCTGTAACAAGAGAGCTCCCTGAAAAACACAGCACACACCCCTACTTCCATCTCAGATAAAGCACTCTATAGACGCTCCACTATATTGGAGTCCACAGAGTGAATGACTCAGAGCTAGCCGTTGTAAAGCTTACAAAATTTCTTTTATTGAGAGATGTCTGCATTAGTCCAAAACAATAATTCACTAAGAACATATGCTTTACGTGGTTTGAAATAATGAAAACTATAGTCTATTTTTGACAGCAATACTTATCCTGATCTACTCATGGCTGCACTCCAGCACAAAACTGTAATAATGGCCGGAGTTGGTTTTTTCCTTTAAAATAACAAAACAAACAAATCTGCAGGACACACAACATGTAAAGCACCTTAATACAGATAGAGCTGCCCCCTCAGCCTGTTAGTCTTCTCAGGATTATTACGTCTGTTAAAGGGGAGTTTACCACTGTCTGAATTACAAAGACATTTTTAAAGCCAGCCCAAACTTCAAAAATAGGCCTGATAACCACCACTTTGGATTCCTATCCCTATCTCTATAAGAAAAGTTTCTTGGGTTTCTATCTATATTTATTTTTGAATTACTGAAGTTACACAATCCTGACAAACACAGAAGCCTGTAGTTTTAAACAATCAGGTGGAGGTAAAGCTAAAGCGTTCCACGTTATTCTACCACAGACTCACTAGCTCATGTCAACACAGTCTTCGATTCACTAGAATTTCTTCTTACACTTATTATTACATGTTAGCAAATACAAGGTAGAGATACAGTAGTGAATACATACTTAGAAAAGAACAAGGTTTAATGTAAATTAAAATAAACCCATTTGATCTAAAAAAATAAATGGAAAGCATTTCTACTTTATACATTAGAAGGCTAAATTATGATCCTTTGTATAATTTTTGTTTTTATTTTTCAAGTAAGCTGATAACTCTTGATAATTCATTGCTAACCAAATCTGTTAATGCTAAATATACTGAAATGACTTAGGGCACAGCCAAAAGGGAAGATATGCTTTCTCCTTCTGAGCATTAATAAGGCCTATTTCCTCTGTTCAGTGTAGAAGTCTTTACCCAGGCTTTACTTTACTTGTTCTACTACTGCCTTGTTCTACAAGTTTTCTTTGTAATTAAGGAAAATAATTAATTAAAATATTCCTTGCTAAATACTTTTACTCTGGCAGATAGGGAAAGGAAAAAACAACACCAAGGCCAGATCTAAGGCGTTTCATTTTATTTCACCAAAAATAAAGTGAAACAATTAGGGCAAAAAAGATAAATTCAACACCTTTCAACACCTATATTGAAAAGGGCTATATCAATAATCATAGAGAGACTGTAACTAACAGTCTCTGCATTGTCTTTGATGACAGCTTAAACACTAAAAATATAATTTCAATTATGTTTATATAAAATGCATACTTAAAACTCTTGTTAAAGTTGACTTAGTAGCACACAGTTAATTTGGGACTAATTTATAATCACAACGAATTTAGATATTTTACTCCAACTACTTAACTGACCCATTTCTATTAACTCATTAAGGTTCTGCAGTTCAGGCTATTGGCTTTTGCTGCTGGTAAAATGTTAGCCATTTTTCATGCTAAGTGACTAACAGTGTCTGTGACTCATTATCACCAGAAGATGAATATGCCGCTGATTTTTGTAATGTTAACATATGAGTAACACTAAAAATAATTTAATCAGATGTAATATGTAAATCTGGGGGAGAAGTAAAGAAACGTCAATTATTTGGCACCACTACCTGTTACTGGCTGCACACCCCACAATCTGTTGTGATACCACTAGAACTCTGCCAGAACGCTTGGAAACACACCACCATACACTTGTGCCTACTTCCGTTTTTCTGATTTGATCTGAAACACTAGTTTCAATATCCATTACTCTTGTACAGAAACAAATTAATAGCTTTAAAATACGCCATTTCCCTGAGAACATGTTTGCAAAGTAACCCTATTACTTCACTGCAATAACAAAGTACAAGATTTTGAATCCATCACTTCAATGCCTTTTTTTTCCCCCCCTTTTTCTCCAATTTTGTGATCTTTTTTGCTAAGTGAGACTCTATATTGTCCTTAGGAAATCAGTCTGGAAACGTATACCATTCATGTTAATATTTTTCACGTGTCTTTGCTTCATAGCTTTGCCAGTCCTCACCATATGCAGCTTTCAATCACCAGATGTACTTCACTAAAATGATGAGCTCTTTCTTAGCATACATCATAAGAGCAAATCATTTCTTATATAAAAGTGGACTAATATTAATAAAGTCGCTCTAACTGATCCCTGAAAAACACCACACTTCATTCTCCAAGAAATTGACTGTTTTAAGATTCTACCTTCCATCTTCCAGTTGTTGAATTCTACAGATTAAATATTTCTTAGTTTTCTTAGTCAACATAATTAATAGCAATAAACAATTCCAAGATCTTGAATTAACATCTGCACAGCATACAAAAACTTGGGAATGCTCTTCTTGGTTAACAGAAGAAAAAAAATGTTCTAAAGCCTAGAGGCTGGTTTTCTTACCAACAGAAAATATGTCCACATTATAAGTCAAGCATACACTGAAACCATTTTCAAAATTAGTTCCTGAAAAATGTGTTTGGCAATACTTCTGTCACATAGTAAATCTCCTACTTAGATAAGCAATAACTCCTTTAAAAACGTTGCTGAAAAGCAACTTTAAAATATTATCAAAGATTATTTTGGTTACAGTCTCTCAGCACACGACAGTTTTGGCTACTTGTACTGTCATTGCAAAAGATTTTTAAAAACCTTTTCACAACATCATCTATTTCTTACAGAGAATTTCAAAAAAAATAAAGTCCCCTTGAAATACAGGCTGTAATACCACAGGCACCCAAGACAATCCACCAAGTTCTCCACTGCAGAGTTTATTATACCTTTCTCTGCTTCTCTCACATTTCCAGTTAAGCAGTTCCACCTCTGGTGCTCAGACACCTCTATAATCTGCTGTAATTCACTGTAACAGCAGAAAACTCACCAGCTTCCTCTGTGAGTTTAAGGAGCAGCTTGCTCTTCTACTGAATTAGAGGAGTTCAGTAAACCCTGATGCTGGCATGAACCAAGAACATAGTTAGGAGGAATAAGGTAATGAGCTACTATGTCAGCTCAACAAATACCATGGAACCATATCTTCAATGTATTCACAGTGCTAATTAAAAGTCCGAGTTTTAACTTTACTGTAAAATCACTTGAACAGGCAGGGAACCTTGATAACTTTTTCCCAATCTACGCTCAATTCTATTCTGTTTGTCTTCGAGGGATGCTTAAAATAGCAAAAGAGATCAACAACTTAGAACACCAGTAAAATTAAATTATACCAAGGCTCAAAACAAAAATTAAAATGCCAAATAGTATTTTAAATGTTTCTTCTTTTAGACATAAAAACTAATTTTAAAACCACAACACTGCAATAACAGAGTGTTCATTATCCATAGTTTAGGAAAGAAAAGCACTTGGACTGTTTATTCATTTATATTGAGAAGAAAGTCTGTTCTAAACAAAACACATAAAACCCCCAACTGGTTTATATTTTAAAAGCTGACATTTCATTCCTGATTCTCAAAGACCCAGAAGACATCCTTACAAATGCTTAAGCCCAAACTTCTACTTCTGTTCTATACTGAATATAATGAAACAGGAAGTTCACCTAGATTTGTCAGAAAAATTTATTCTTACCTATCAAATTCTCTTCTACAGCAGTAAATTAAAGAAATCAGTAAAACAGCTGTTCTGAGGCTGAAAAAACAGTGCTCCACCTGTATCAGTACTACGAGGGACAGATAGGCAAGTCAAAATCTTTCAAGTCACAATTTTACCTGTAAGTTCATGAAGGCCAAGAACAGGCAATTTCAAATTCTAAAGCAGTGCACAGAACTCTGCTCACTTTCATGTGCCTACTATAAATCCAAATTTTAGAGATGTATGAATTTTGCACTTCCTTTAATAAAAGTTGTGAAAGATGAACAGCTTTTAAGAAATAAGCTCAAAAACTATTCTCTTCTTCAGGACTACAACACTAAAGACTGTACCAAACATCTGCCTTCTTAAATGCTTCTAAACCCACAATCCTAAACAGCAAGATGTATCAGAAAGACACCAAACACACTCTGAGATGAAAAGAAAGTGAGAGTAATGAAAAAAGAAAGAAAAGAGGAGAGATGCAAAAGTGTCAAAATAAGAACCGGGGAAACAAGCAAATAAATAAACCAAACACCAAAAAAATGTAAGAGATGTCAGATTTAGAAGTTGTGATTGTTTACACTTTTGCTACCTTGTTTCCATACTACTTTTGGGCCCTAACAGGAAGCAGTGTAACACATGCACAGCAACACCATTAAGTAACACAAGTGGTTACATCAGCATTTTATGCTGGGAGAAATATAAAAAGGAGGGAGAGCAGGGACTGAACCATATGAACTGTACAAATGCAGTTGAGGAGGGTGGCATGAACAGCAACATTCTTCAGAGTGGCAAAATATTTCTATGAACAGTGGTTAGTATTTGTGATTTTTGTTTAGATTTACAGAGCTCAGAAAAATCTCAATCTCTTGAGAAAAGTGTTGCAAGGATATGGATGCTAAAATATATCTTGGTTATCATTATAGTTTTAATGTAAAAAAAAAAAAGCCTTCTCTACCCTTAAAAAAAAAAAAAAGAAGAAACAAAAAACCTCCAACACTTCCACATTACAACTTTGAATAAATTTCTTTAAATTTAACAATCAGATTATGTGTTAGAACAGGCACCGTGGATCACTCACAGGACACTACATTTTTTTATCAGACAACAGTACTTCACACAACACTAACAGAAAGTCTTCATTTCAGTGATCTACACTCAAGTTCAGTCTGTAAAAACATTTCTAAGGCTGAAAGTTTCTAGGAATGCTGAATGTCATATACAGCTACCGGAAGAGGAAAATAACATTCCATAAACGAAAGCCAAAACTACTTACGTTTCAAAACAGCGATCCACGTTGTCTGACATCAGAAGGAGCATGCAGAGCTGTTCCAGTGCTATTAGCTGCATATCCCTTTCATCTCCCTGCCCCATTTGCAGCCATTCCAGCAACGTGTCTGGGTCCACATCTGCCATGTCTTTTTTTTTTTTTTTAAAAAAAAAAAAAAAAGCCACCTCCACTTAAATTAAAAAGTACCAAAAAATATCCTTTAATTGTTCCAAGTCAGACTAACGAGCACAATTAATATCTCTCTTCAGCCAGGCCCAGGCTTCTGCAGCTTTCACCTGGAAAGTCAAAAAAAGAAATAATTATCATCACAATCTTGTCTTTAAACTTTTTGGATTTGCTCCTCTCTAAAATGTATAGCATATTTTTAGGCTGACATTAAGAAAACTTCCACATGCTTGACCATCAATTATTTTTTTTCCAAGCTTTATACACGAGTAAACAGTAATGAGTTTGTTCTGTTTCACTGGAAATAAATCTCTAGTTCCAGCTGACAATCAAGCAAGACTTAGAGCCTACTCTTATTTATAGGATAACTCAAAATTAAAACTTAAGTAGAAAAAATGTGCTTAACTTTTGTATATTCTCAAAGCCAATATAAAGACAAATAATGCAGTCTTGTCTATCCCTTTTTCTTTGATATCACTTTATTATAAAGTGTCCATCTTTCTGAAAGATTAATTATCTCCTCACTAAACTACTAAAATATAGAGAGACATCAAATGTCACATTTCAAATACAAACCCACAAAACAAATAAATTGAGATGTACAACTAAAGACTTGGAGAGTCTTTACAAAAGTTTTATTAATCCTTCGTCTTTTAAAATAGCATCCAAACGTAAGGAAAATAAGCTAAGCCAAAGGATAAAAAAGATAATTTAAGAATCACTTGCACTTTCAAGAGTTAGGGGTTTGTTGTTTTGTTTGGGTTTTTAGAAAAAAACATATCTAATTCATAGCTTTTTTAAAAATGCAGTGAATAATTCAAATAATTCATGTACATATAAGGAAAACAAATTATTTGCTGGCCCAATGCCATAGTTGTACATGTAAGCCAAAGACCAAAAAAGTCCCTTTAAAACCTTAAGAGATATTTTTGACCTATATGCTTGCCTTCTACTTTATGTTTTACTAACAAATAGTCAAATTCACCTCCCATACTCAAGAACACAGCAAACATGACTATTTTCATATAAAAACTAAAACAAAGGTTACAAACCAATCTCTCCAACTTAAACATACAAGGAAAAAAACGGTTATTTTTAAAAAATACTTTAGAAAAAAAAAGAAAAATAATTAGTTTACCAAACTCACAGGTAAATATGAAAAGCATGGACAGTGTCCCCACAAACTGTAGGGGCAGGGGGGAGCTCGATCTGGACAAAGTCTGCCTACTTGTTTACTTTCTGCTAATGAGTTAATAGTTAAAAAATAACTCCACCAAGGGCACATCTACAAAAGGGAGTCAGAAATTGGTATTAGATGGAGAAACATACACTGCCTGAATCAGCAGTGCTGTTTCACAACAGCTCTGAACTCAAAGATGTCACAAAACAAAAGTATGACGGCTATGTTTTTTTATAGTTTAGGACCATAACAACATTACAGATCACTCAATTACTGCTTGCCACTTATGTACTTTTGTTATTGTTGCACTCTTGCTGTAAAAAGGAATTAAAAGGTTACTAAATTCATATTCTATCTTTTAAACAACACGTACAATCTCTGAGCTGTTTACAAACCATATTTCCTGTTCCAAGACTAAATAAAACTACTTTCAGCCAGCACAAGTAGGATCGTACTGTAAGTATAGTACATCTCCTTAACGCGACTAAATTATTCACTTCGGGAGGGGGGAAGTAAAGGCAACAGAAACAAGAAAATTCAAGAGAGGCGGTGAAAGTGGGGTAAGTTCAATACAGGCACCTGCTGTTCTTCCACCCCACAGGGGCTCTACCCAGACGGAAACGAACCCCCGAGCAGAAAACCGAGCAGGGCGAGGGGCCGGGGCTCCCGGGAGAGCGGCGCCAGAAAAGGGGCCAGGCCGCAGCGGAACTCACCCCCCGCCGCCCGGGCCTACACACACCGACACACCGCGGGGCCCCCGGCCAGGCGCGGGGATTCGGGGGCCCCTTCCCCGCACCCGCCCCCCCCAGCGACGGGCAACCCTCGCACCGCCTTCCCTCTCCCCGCCACCCCCGCGCACAAGCCCGGCCGGCGGCCTGAGGGGGGCTCCCGGCAGCGCCGCCCCGCTCTGCCCCTCGGCCCCCGCACGCAGATTTTCCGGCACCCGCCGCCGCCCCCCTCCAGGGCCCCGGCCCGCAGCCGGGCCTCCCGGCCCGCTCCCTCCGGGCCTGCCCACACCGACCTGCCAGGCCCGGGCAGCGACGCTCGAGTTCCTGGCGAGCCGCAGGCCTCGCAGGGTGACCCGGCCTGGCGGCTCAGGAAAGGCACCGTCTCCCCAGCGCCAGCAGAAGCGGACACGCACCCCTTCCCGCAGCTCACGTCAGCGTCCTGGAGCCCCTTCGCCGGAGCCGACCCCTCCTCAACGCCGCGGGGAGACAGAGGGAGAGGTGAGGAGGCGGCGGCGGCCCGAGCCCCGCAGCAGGCGGCAGCCAGCGGCATCCATGGCGCTCCGCCCGGCACGGGATTGGGTGGGAGGAGGGGAAGGCAGCCGCGCCGCGGCCCCGGGGGGAGGAGCTGGCGCCGGACGAGCGGCCGCTGGGGGCGCTGCGGCAGCGGCCCGGCCGCCTCCCGCCTGCTGACAGGCGCTGCCGGCCCGCTCCTCCCCGGCCCTCAACTGGCGGAGCCGCCGGGACGCGAGGGGCGGGCACAGCAGGCCCGCCGGCCTCCCGGGGCGAGAGGGGCTCCGTGCTGTCGCATCCACTTCTGGGGACCGGGGGCTGCCCTCCCCTTGGCCCCAGCTCGGCTTCCTCCGCCCGAGAGGAGCCTCGGGCCCGGCTCCCCCGAGTTCGGGTCCCACAAAGGCCCCCTCGCCCAGGCGCCAGCGTCGCAGCGGGGTCCCGGGGTCCCCAGGGCTCCCGGCCGCCCTCGGCGGTGGGGGGAGGAACGTAGGCCTGCCCGGCCGGCCCTCCCCTGGCTTGGGTGGCCCGTCCCTGGCTGGGTGGGGATTATTTGTTTTTATGGTTACAGGTGATTTTATTTCATGCCATGTTCTAGTTATTTACTCAAATATTCTATTCTTTATATTTACGGAGTGGGGGGCTTATACCTTGCAGGCCCCACTCTTGCAAACCCTTTGATCCACCTCCAGCACCTCCATTAAAGGGTCAGTGGTGGACGGATTCAAACATGGCAGCAGTGGGGCTTCCAGAGCAGAGGCCCTAACTTGCCCTTACCCTGCAGTGAATTTGAGACTCTGCAGCTACACTGCCCAGCCTGGGACACGCTTTGCAGTGGGGCAAGCCCCCGCCACACCTGCTGCAACGTGCTGTGTCCTTACCTTGCCCGTGATCAAAAAACAAAGCAAACTGCTTTAAAATGAAGGGCTAAAGGGACCTTAGAGCAAACTGCTATGAATTTACAATGAGGGACTAAAAGCGAAGGATCTACAAAATAATTTCCTTCTCTGCAGGATGACATGCGTTTTTCTAAGGAATTTAAGCCTATTATATTAGTACAGTAAATAAGATTATTGTACATTTGAATGTCACTCCTACCTACCTCATAGACATTTCCTGTAATTAGAAGGCTAAAACGACACACTGATCAAAAGGGCAGTAGCGGTCATGCTTGTTTAAAACTTGCTGAATGCAGAAATTTTTATTGTTTGATGTTGGTGAAATAACACCTCTAGAAAGTGTTATCTTTATTACTGCAGGCTTTTCTTCAGAATACAAGAACAGTAGTTTCTTTGTCTCTATTTCTGATTTCTAAGGCAGCTTAGCCTTCCTGTCTTACCGTATTATGTATCTCCTAACAGCCACTTGTTCCAGCCCCACCAAGATTTACATGTATATCCTTTGCCTGTGCTTGTCCTTCAGAGGTCAGCAAGACTTCTTATATGCTTAAAGTTAACGACATGAGGCAGTAGGAAGACTGAGTCTGCAGTCTTTAAATTTAGAAGCTTGATCTTCTTTCACTTTCACTGGTGCAGAAGCAGGAGCAGAATTAGGCCAAATTTATGAGAACTGCATCTGCTAAGTGATCTAGCTACTGTTGCATGATGCTACAACAGTTTCCTGTGCTCTTTACTGTGAAGAGAAGTTTCAATTAAAGCAACTTTATGGATCTCTTCTGAAGACCAAAAGCAAATGCTAATTTTCAGTTTTAAGGAACCAAAAACTTTGAAATCGAACAAATCTTTCTCTTTTCACATAGGCAGCAGTTTCTGGTTCAAGTAGCTTTGGGCATACACATGGTTATCCATGGAGAAGATGAGGTTATCAAAATACAGATCAATTTAGGAACAAAATCAAAAGTTTAAATATTGTACATGCAAAGAATACAAATTGTGGATTTTAAATACTATCAAGTAGGAGTACAACACTTAAAAATACTGGAAATAGCTTTCAGTGCTGTACATGTTTATTTCTAAATGGCTAAACATAAATATTTCCATGTCCTGTTGCATTAATTGCCCAATTTGATATAGCCTATAATATTTTTTATATTAAAGGAAGTGTATTGAGTAATGTATTACAGTTGTAGTCATGAATCAGGATTTTTTTCGTTGTGATACATTCGTAATACTTAAGAGTTTGCTAGTGATTTTGCTCCTCATCATGAGATTTATTCTCCTGAGAACTAATCTGAAAAAGAAGAAATTATCTGCTGACTAGACAATCTCAGCTTTATTAATTATATACTTCTTACAATATATATGTTGATGGTCTGATTAGTACTTTTTCCACTTCGTGTGCAGACTGGGCAAATTATTTTCAGCAGTTGTCAGAGAGTACTCACTTTATGGAAATATATCACAGCAAGTGATACCCCTGAAGTTACTGCTTCAGACTCCCTCTGTGTACAGCACCAAAAGAGTCTAGGACTACCTCTTCAAAAGCGACTGCTCCCTAATATTTAATAACAAGGAAATCGCTATCAAATAAGAGTACAGTTAGTGGATAAGAAAGACATAGGAATTGTGTCAGTCATTTTTACGGAACTACTTGCTTCCATTTGAATTTTCACATGAACAATGTTTTGTTCAGACCCCCATATTTCCAGCCTGTGGCTGTCATTTGGCCAGTGCTGGGCCTAAGCGCATTGAGGAAGGAGGAATTGAGCTGGATTAGTGCAGCCGGATGGGGAAGGCAGATAATGCCATGGGCTGAAGTGACAAGTGGTGGAGATTGACTGTCATAGTCACTTTGAAGAAAATGGCGCTGAGCATTGTATGAAACTTGCAAAACCAAGTACAGTTCCCCATACTTCTGCAATGCACATGTTATTCATTCAGTTAGAAAATGACCTAAATTCTAACACCAGCTGACACGCACTTCATGTATGACCTTGGCCTAATCCCTTAATCACTGCGTGTCTCTGTTTCCTCCTTTGTGAAAAAACAAGATAGTAATACTGGAGTCAGAAACGTCTTGGCATTTATGGAACTGTGAATTGCTGAGGCATGATACTATATTAAGACTTAAATAATACTGTAAAACAGAATTCCTCTTTATGACTACGCTTGAGCAGACAACACATGTAAGTGACTGAGGGTGCTTTTGGAAATTGGGTCACATAGGGTCAACTTGAATTGACCTTTGTAGAGTGTGATATTGACCAATGACCAGCATTTTTGCTGTGTATTTACCTGAAAATTGAAACTTTGCTTTAAAAGAGAAAATTTCAGTACAACTACCAGCATAATATTATGTCAGGAACACACAAACAGCAGGGAAATGTGCCCTGGAGGGTAGCAAGGGTCAGGGATCAGAGGGCTGTGGATGCAGAGAGCTTCTGAGCTGTGTTATAAATGTCACCCCGCTTGAGACAGCTACTCCATAAGATGACATTGGAGGTGCTCTCAAAAGGGTTTGATTCTGTTTGAAAAGAAGTGATGTTTGGCAAATTTTGCAAAAATTTGCTAGAATTTTGCAAAATCTCAGGATGGGAAAAAACCCCAATTTTTTTTTCATTTATAGCTCAAAGAAAAATAACATTTATTGGTGTTTTTATATTATAGTCAGGCTTGTGTTTCCTATAGGGTTTTAGCTGATAGTAGAAGGAAACATCTGTCTTGGGTACTGTTGATGTCACAGCGTGATAGTAAGGATTATAAGCTTCAGATAAGAATGACCCAGCTTTTGTTAGAGAAAATACAAAACTTTAGCCCCAAATCACCTACATTTCAAACAAAGAAAGAAGTCTCAGATTCCTCTGTATATTTTTGATACGGAAGATAGAACCTAGTATAATTAATGTTTTTGTTAGCTGCACTGCCGCCTCTGTACGTGTGCCAAGTTGATGTTTCCAAAAATATCATTCCTCTAGAGTAAATAGATCAGAGGGTGACATAAGCAGCCCCTGAACACCTCCACAGATTTAATTGAGTCGTTTATGCTAAAGGCCAGTCTTGTGCCCAGAGAAATAAAACAGTTAAGATATTTACGGATTATTTATCCTTTTGCTTTAACACTTTTTTCTCTGCCACCCACACAATAATGTAGTAGAAAACACTGAAAGTTCCTACTCCCCCAGTGTATGAATAATTCCATACACATTTCATTTTCTTGACGAGTGTTATACTTTTAAAGAAAAAGTTAACAAATTTTGACTATGCATTTCAAAGCAAGGAGTTCAGATGTTACCAAGGACAGGAACTTCCTTGCTGTATCAAGCGAAGTTTAGTTTTACATAATTTGGTTATTTAAGCATATTGTTAAAAAGATTTTCTTCCAGTAAACTTAAAACTCATAAATAAAATGCAGTTGGTATAAGCTTTTTTATTTAAAACCCCCTGTGTTATTGTGGTCTGTTCTTAGCCCCTTTACAGTTGCACAAGCCTGGGGAGCGCAAACACGGTGTCAGCCTCTTGACTTTCCAAAAGTAGGTTCCAGTTGTCGCAGCCCTGGCAATGCAACGTGTGGCCTTAGGCAATCGGCAGCAACAGGCACTGTGGGAGAGGTGGCCTCTTTGGGAGTCCTGGTTTTGCAACTACACAGGTTGATGTGGCGAGCGCATGACTGAGGTTGACGTGATAAATGTGTGTGTGTGTCATGCTGGTGGCTGATGTTTGGGGAGGCACAGGGCTGAGTCACTGCTCTTCTTGTTAGACTCCTCCTCGGGAGAGCGACAGCTTCCTGCGAGGTTCTTGTCCTCAGAGCTGAGTGGATGGACGTGGAGATGTACAGAGGAGCATGGTTTTCAGAATACCGCAAATATTCTCAAGTAATTACCTTTTCTTCTTTCTGAAACTATTGTGCAAAATCATATACATTGTAGTGCTTTTTCCTAAGTAAACTCACCTATGTGGGTTTTTTGGGTTTTGTTTTTAAAGTGTAAGTTTACTTTTTTGGTGTTCCAGGCTGGGTAGTGAGAAGTGGGTACACTTTATATCACTTAACTCCTTTTACCTCAGTTTACCTTCGCTTATTTGGACATAAAATAGAAAGTAACCTGTCATCACAGCGTGCCCTCACTCATGTCCCTTCCACCTCTGACTGCTAAAGGGAAAGTGAGGCAGAAGTTAGGCAATGGTTATCTATTTCAGGCTCTTCGCTGTACCTCGTCCACCAGTAACATAGGCAGTGGCAATAAATCTCAACCTGACACAAGTGCAAGGAAAGATCAGTGACTCAGATCACAGTATTTCTTACTGCTTTGAATGGCACACACTAGTTTATAACTTTCTGAATCAGAAGATTAATCAAGACTTGGGATTTGTTCCCCCTGGTTTTACTCCCTTCCTATGGCAAGCATCTGATGTGGCTCCCAAAATTTCAATGATCTGTGCTGATGAGAAGACTTAAAATAAGAAGAACATGTCTTTATCACCAGATGATTCTTCTATATTCTGGGATTAAAAAACCCCAGCTACTTAGAGTTTTATTGGAAAGAGTGTAATTTTTACAGACTTAAAAGCTTAATAATGCCTTTTACTATTCTTTGAGTAAAATTATGCCCTATTCACCACTGTTGAATGTCTTGACATGCAAAAAGAAGAAACAGTCTCAAGCTCCTAAAACCTGAGTTTCTGGATTAGTTGTTAACTGGAAAGAGCTACATCCTTCATTCAAACCAGGAAAAATCAGCAGAATATTATGGTGGAGCATGGCAAAGTTGAATGCTAGCACTGTCCTACGGCACGAGACAGACATGAAAAATTGTGTCATTTACTAATGAAACAGGAAAAGTTTCTTGCCCCACTGGTGGCTCTTAGGAAAAATGGGAAGGTACTGTACTTCATTAATGGTTTATTTGTTCAGAAGGATAATCTGTGCACTCTGCAAGCTCCATTAAGTCTTGGATTGTTTGGTTTGTAGGAAAGGTGCCGTTCAAACAACTTAAATCCTTCTCAGAAGTGATGAAATGACTTTATTTAGAATTGTTGCAGTGAGTTGAAACCAGGCTTCTGCAGATCATCAAGTCTATATTCCTGCAAGGATAGAATACACATTCCTTAAGAAATATATTACAGGTAGTAAACTGTGTACCTGATTTTCTCTTAATTCATTTTTATTATTAAATGAAGATCACATTTTGCATGTGTTGGGATTTGTCCTTCGCTGTAATCTTTGGACATATTCCCAGGCTACAAACTGTATAAAATAGAACTGGCTGAAAATGGGAAAATTATTTCGCAAAGAGAGATGAAGAACTTCTAATTTCAATAGGGTTGATTTTCATTCTTTGTCCATTGCTAGTGAATGCAGTAAATGATGGTGGGGGGATTCCCCCTATTTTCATAACTTTGTTTTTCCTTTTGCTACTTTACCTTTTTTGAACTTCCTTAACAGAAATATTTTTAAAAAGAGCAAAAATAACCCCCAGAGCTCAGAGCCCCAATTCATTCTGTTATGTAGAGTGTAAGGAAAAGGATGAGAACCACAACCCTTCCCAGGAGATTAAAACCAAATTAATACATTCCTGTTTAGAAAATATCTTAGAAGAAGCAGGTTTTGAGACCTTTGAGACTCATATGTCTCAAATGTACTTATACCAGGCTGTATTGGACTAAACAGCACTTCTGGCAGAAGAAAAAAAGTTGATATACAGTGATGAAGGCTCAAAACATTACCCTTGCTCACTACATTTCAAACTGTGACCCAGACCAATTAAAGAAAAATCTTTTTGATCTGCTTGTAGAGAGCTTTGTGACAGAGCTGTATGTTTGTAGGAGAATAAGTGGCCATGGGAGAATATTGGTACAAATGTCAAATTATTTGCCTAAGAGCTTTCAGTTAGCTGTTTAACACAAACATAAAAAAAATAATACCTATACTTACTTCTTAAGGCATATAATGCGTGGTTATTGACCTATTTCTGAAAAGTTCCATCACCTGTGTTTGAACTCCATAGGCGTTCAGAGATCCACGTGATGAGTGAGAGAGCAGCACAGGATAAATGATTCATATCCATTTTTATTGTTGTACCCTACGTTTTGCCTTTTGGGCATCCATTGACTTAGGCCAGTAAGATGGGATTTCCATGAATAGGTTACAGATTACTCCAACTACTGCACAGGATTTTGTATTTCAGTTCTTGTGTACATGGTATCAATACCTTACAAAATGAGGCAAGCTGTGAGGTCGTTACAGTCTAATTCCAGCCCAAGTTTCTGCGGCTGAGCTTTTAATATCGGTGTCCTGTTTGCACTGATCTTAGTTACACATAGTAAGACACCAGCATTATTTTGTTATGTGAGCATATTGTACATGCTTTTACTATCGGTTCTGTGTTATAGGGTTATATTTTTATACTGTAAAACATTAGCTGGTTGGGGGTTTGCTGTCTGTATAAATTTCTGTGTAAATACTGATCTCAGTGGACACAGGTAACTTATTAAAATGACTAAGTATTGTGCGTCTGAGCCTGCATCAAAGCAAGAATGTACTCTACCCAGTTTTTTCATGCAGTGCCAGCCTTAAAATCAGCAGGTTAAATTATCTTTGTAAAGAAATGCCATTCTGCTGAAGTCAATAAGGCCTCACCAGTTTGGGTCAGCAGGTAATTTGGCTCAAATACTAGCACCTATTGTAAGAGTTTAGCTAAACCGAGTCTCCAGAAATACAAAGTTTTGTACAAAATTCTTTGCTGACTTGACATTTTAAGGTGAGACCCAGACTCTGAAGCACTTGAATTAGACATTATGTTTCTAGCCTATCTCCAACAAAAGATTAATCCGTTACAGTCTGTGTAATACAGAAACTCTTGAATCCAGAACACAATTCCCTTCTGTAGAATTAAGGTCAACGGATCCAATGGCAAATCTTAACTGTTCATTTAAGGAGCAGCAAGTTGCAGATTTAAAGAATACAAGGAGCTGATAGTGCATTTGTAGACCTTCTGGTTATATTTCAGTGAGAAGAAGCATTGAGATTGCCTCTTGCAGGCTAATTTTTAGGGAGTGTCAAACAGTTATTTTGATAAGAGAAATGTTACCTGCTTACAATGTGTTGTAGTAAGTGGTGTGCTGCACTGGCAATGTCAGCAGTTACTATTGGTAGAAATATTTGTCTATGTCATTTTTGCAGTAACATTTCATGTACAGTTATGTTTGTATGTAATTACAGCTCCTTGACTACAAAGATTAGTCTATGTCCCAGTCCCTGCTCTGAGGAGAGAGAAGGAGTAGCCTGGGGCTGCTGAATCTTATGGCGGCGATTCCCAAGTATTTCATAGTGGAGGATCAGTGTCATTGGCAGGAGTACTTAATACTGAAATATTGAAAGGCCCCAACTGAGATTCAGGCCTCACTGTACATGTGTGATAAAAGACATCTCCACCACGGAGTTTACAGTGAACAAAAAATTCAGACAAAGGCTACAAAGCAGATCAGAGAGTAACATAGTCCATACCAATCAGCTGTTTAGTAGTTGAGCTCTGAACTCCCATACCCCACTTCTGCATGTTAGTGGTCTCCCAACTATATTGAGCAAATTCTTCCTTGTGCAAAGCAAGCCAAGAGGAAACCAGCAGCTGTTCTGCATCTGCACTCCATATGGACCATGGCTGCAAGCTAGCCCCCATCTCCTGGCCCGGGCGTGACCCACCCAGACAAGGAAGATGCACCCAGAGGGAAGGATTCTGTCCCAGTGCTGGAAACAAAGGGAGCACAGCTAGAAGGGACCTGGCTTTCCCAGTGTCACACCAACTTGGAGCTTCTTTCCCTACTGGGAAACTTAGTTAACAAAACAAAGCCGGAATCCAGTCCCATCTCACAGGCAGGGCTGGTACCTCTGCCCAGTTGCCCAACATTGAGCATTACTAGCAATTCAATGGGAAAGTAATAAGCAATGTTTTGAGAAAAACAACTGATTAGTGACCACAGAAGTCATATGCAAATATACTTGCAAGTGATCTCAAGCAGGTAATCTCGGGAAGCAGGCTTAAGACAGACATTTAGAGGTAAATTCTGCCCTCCATCACAATACTGTACAGCACCAATGTATGAAATTCAGGATGAAATTGGTAGGTGTTTTTGCATGTAACTGGGGGCAGAAATTAGCTCAAAAGTACATGTGAAATTCAGAGAGTTCCTCCCATGGCGTTAGGCAAGAAAGATGAGACTTCTGTGTTCAGGGTCAGGCACCTCATGTATACTTCAGCAAGAACTATGCTGCAGCAACAGGATATCCTGTTTTAAATAATAAAGATCATGAAAGACTTCAAGATCGTAGCCCCATCTCCTTTGCTTCTTTACCTTGATTAACAATTATGGGAGGAAACAGGATCCTGGGACTGATACTGTGATGCCTCCTAAAACAGCGAGAAGATGCAAGCATCAAAACATTCTTAGCTGTAAAGTGATGCACAACTTTGTCTGCCCTAAAAGCTAAACGCCTTCCAGTATTAACCCCTGCCTATTGTAGGATGGTTTGCTCTGACACAGCAGTTTTAGACACCCCGCACGGCTACTTCAGTTGTGCAGCAGAATTTGGAATCTAAAGAGTTTGTGTAGTTATCAACTCTAACCTGTAAGTCATAGCCAATTATTTGTAGGGGCATTCCAAAAGAAGAGAATTTGAAAACACCATCACCATTGCCACACGTCTGCATTCACCCCTTGTAATGGAAAGGTGGCTCATTAGAACTGTACTGTACCATGAGGTACATTACACATTTATCTTTAAAAAGAAACTGGCGCCCTAGGTTAGTACGTCCTCAATATGGCTGAATTCTATATGAGGTGGTGCTGACTCTGTGTCAGCCCCAGGTTTGTTTCATTCCCTACCCCTTCTCTAGCAAATTTAAGCAGCTTTTTGCAACTGGCAGGAGATGGTGCATACTGGGGCTTCCTGGCTTAGCTCAGTGGTGCTTGATGATTTATGCTGTTAGAGTAAGCGCAAATCACTGATGTGGATTAAAAGCAAACCTAATAATTAATATTAAAAGCGATCTTGTCGGTACGAGTTGTGATTTATAAAAACATAGAACGGCAGGCTATAAAATCATGCAAAACTAATATATCTTGGACTACTGATCCTGAAATACGTGGTTGCATTAGAGAAGGGCATGAAGATTCTCTTGTCTGATGGGCTTAGACATAGTTATAGATAAGACTGGAAAGTGAAACTAAATATTTGAATTAATTTTATTAGTAGAAATTATGTAAATAAAATGATACTTTTATTATCACTTCATAGTGGTGCTTCTGGGTTTCCTTTCAGGCAACCTCTGTTAGTAGAGCTATTTGATTTGGCACAGTCATTCTTAAGACCAATCCTGCCTGATAAAATGTCTCTTTTTTCCTCAGGCCCTTCATGTCAGACGTGAAGCATTTCTGGGACTGTAGCAACACCTACCTCAGCACTCCCTTGAGAGAGCTTCCCATTCTCTTTGCACATACTTAACAGCACTAACAGCAGTTCTCTTTCTGGTGCAGAGTTTTTACAGCAGTTTAAAAGATTTTTAAGGAACCACATTTTGGTCTCTACAGTGCCTTAAATAGTTTTTCCCCAAAATTGTAACTTACATGGAGAAAATAGTTTGTTGGGTTTTCCATCCTTCAAACAAACTTCTCTTAAATCATCTTTCAAATGACAGACACATCCTACATGTAAACTTCTCTTATTAATGTCAAGTGGAACTGATCGGCAGAAGCCAGGAGTACCCCAGAACCCCCTCCCTCTCCCCAGTACACCTGAGCACAAGGTTTCCTACCTCTGCCACTAAACCCACCAGCGTCTTCTCCCCCTCCTCTCCCAACAGGATAATCGCTTAGTGGGTCCATGCAGTACCTTCACACCTGGGGGTGGCAATGCAGGCTGTGTCTACCGCATAGGCCATTGCAAACACTTCTCTAAAAAACTGAAAATTAGCCCCCTCTACTACTTTTTTTTTTTTCTTCCCAGAAGTGATGCCGTATCCAAATCCAATTTGCAGTAAGTTCAAAATTTTCCTTTGCAGTCTGTCCAATCTTTTTTCCTCCCTTTCTCCCTCCCATTTTCATTCCAGACTAAGGTTTACATGCAACGTAACTTGAAATTCCAGGAAATTCTAGTATTTTAAATCAAGGTTTTGGTACTAAAATGGTTGGATTTTATTTAAATTGTGCTCAAGTGTTGCTCAGGCTGTTGCTTTCAGAGCCATTGGATCAGAAAGCTCTTTGTAGGGCAACCTTATGCTCAGCCTCATGACAAAGATCAGATCAGACCAGAAGATGTCTGAAGAGAGCAATGTGGTGGACCTACACAAAAAAACCAAAGGGATAACACATCGTCTGTTTCAATACTTAAACCAGTTCCACAAACTCAGCTCGAAAACCAAGGAATATCAATGACTCATCAGATATGACAAATACTTGAGAAAATGCAAAAAGATGAAATTAACCTCATTACCACCCTTTCATGAAAGTATCCCGTCTGTCTTTTTGATTCTAGTCGATTTTGAACAGCAAGCGGTGATTTTAGACCAGAAGCAACCCAGGGGAAAAAAGCTTCCCTACACTTAGCTTTTGTAAACACTTTACCATATAGTGTTAAACCGTCACATTTCTAGAATTGACAAGTAATGTTGTCAAATTTTTATTTAATTTTTGGAGGTTTCCAGTGATGATTTTGTTTTCAGAGTACTGTCTTCCTTGTTACAGCGTTAATTACTGAGAATTTATTCACCAGTTCTAGTGATTTAGTCAGTAGAACAGGAGTCAACAGTGACTGAACCGTCGTTCAGCTAAGAAATGGGCTCATCTTGGGTTTGTAAATGGGAGAAGTTTAAAAGCTCAACCACTTCATAATCGTCATTCTGTAGTGGAACAACTCTGTTATCAAGGTCAATTCATCGGCATTGGGGCATTGGTGTAGCTGTGAATGAGTTCAGAGGCTCTGATTTCTAGAGAGCATTTGCTACCGAGCAACTATTAGGACTTCTTAACCAGATAACCTGCCCAACAAGTATCTTATTTGCATGACAATAGTCCGTGTGGCCTCGATATACCTCTAGAGAGCTGGCATCTTGCAAATAATTGGACACTGTCAAGGTGTGGTTGGGATGAGGGGGACAACCAAGGGCACAGCAATATTCATTCTTCACAGAATGTTTTCACTGCCACCTTCATGGTTTGTTTCCATTTCCCCTCTCCCCAAAAGGGCGACAAGCACATTTATTTGTGTTTTTGAAAAATCAGTTCCCTTCTTTGGCCCTACTTTGTGCAGACTGTGTTATCAGCAGCTGCCATTTCTTCAGAACTGGGGAGTAAGAACAAGCTATAATTAAAGGCTGAGGGTATTTACCCTCTCTTCCCTGCCCTGAAGGAATGGAGCTGTTGCCAGCAATTACAGGCAGTTGGCAGTTCCCTGGGATCACAATAACCAGGAACCAGTAAGTCACTCTGGTCCATCTACCTGCCCTGGAAAAACTCATCTGCCACTGCACAGTGACAGACACTTCACAGCTCGCTCTCCATTCTTTCTGGCTTCTGAACGCCCTCCAAGGAATGGTCTTCATTTCCAAAGACTACTCACCAGTTTAGGTCAAAATCCTAGTCTAAGAACAGTGGTGAGAATTTTGCAATTCAAGTTAACTCCTAAGTAGTTTCAAAATCTTTTGGTGCAAACATGCAAAGTGTGCACACACGTGTGCTGGGACCGGTACTGAAAAGGCCGTGGAAACTAGAGCGTGTCTGCTGTTGCGGTTGATGAGTTCCATCATTTCAAACTTGTCTTCCTACTTTGCATCCTATTTAATCATTGTCTTTTTTTCTGTGGAACAAACAGTGCTTTCTGATGTTTCTGTCATTGCAGTGACTGTTTTCATGGTTCACTTAGAGACCGTACAGAATGTGATCCAGTTGTGGCCGCTTTGCATATTTTGTGAACAGGTATAGATTCCCAGTATAGCACGCAAGAAACTTTGCATTACTTTTTATAGTAATGTCATTAACTTGTCTCATCCTGTGCTGCTGGTACAAAGTGTTTTGCTTTGATTTACATAGACTGTTGGCAGTCTCTTTTTTTTCCTGATGATAAATAATGGCAGCACAAAACAGAACAAGCAAAGCTAATGTATCATAAAATTGTGTGAGCTTTACAAAGCAGAGTAGTTTCATTTGTAAAATATTTTATAGGATTCCAGTCAACTCTTAAGCTATGATATCTCACACAGGCTGTTTGGAAGCAACGAGTCAATCAGATAACTGGTTTAATTATTATTTTCTCTTCCTTCTCTTACTGCCCGTGCACATGCTTCTTGTTCTGCTTGCCCCTTCTTTCCTCTCTGTCCTGTCCTAATCCTTCAGCATTTGTTTGATTTGAAAAATAATCCCTCAAGAATGTTGTAGCTTCCTCTGCAGCCTTTGTATTTGCTCCTTTCCTGCTGCTTTTCCCTCTGGTCTGCCTTATCTTCACAGCAGCCTCTCTGGGTTCACTCCCTGGAGCATATTGCCTTCTAGCACGTGTACCCAGCAGAAGTCACTCAGCAAGTCGCCGCTGGGTGTTGGCTACCTGAACATAAGGAAGACAACCAGAGAAGGTCTCTAACAGCGAGTTGCGCATAGTCTTGGGATATTAGCATGAACAGGAACTGGATTTAAATGACTTGCTTGTCTGCCTCAGTTCTTGCACTTATTAGAAATACACAGATAGGAAAAAAGTAAAAAAGATTCACTTGTTTTAGGGGCATCCTGTGTAGTCTAGGTACAGCTTCACACACCTAGAGTCGGAAGAAAATCCCTGACAGTTAATATATTCATTACCTCCTGAAAGGGAAAATTACAGCACTGAAAGCCATTCCTTTAGCTAATGTCCAGAACAAGCCAGTGAAGAATACAGTTTCGAATCCTGACCACCAGCCATAAAGCTGATGCAGCCAAGAGGTACCGCAGCCTCAAAAGGGAACTAGGAGGAAGATGAACTAAAAAAACCCATCTACCTCCCATCCTCCCCCTGGCCACGTTACTGTGTCAACCCCCTGACAGCTAAACAGCAGATTGCATCCTGCCTCAGGCTGGAGGTGAAAAACCTTTTACGTGCATTGTCTCTTCTATTGTCCCTCTTCATCCCATCCTTGCTCATTTAATAAATATAGGTAATTAAGGAGCAGAAAAGAAAACCTGATTTTTTTCCTATAGGAAAATTCTTTTATTCCTCTAACTGAATTTCAGGTAAATTTGGTGGCAACAGCTTGAATGTGTGTATCCTTGTATCTGTGTTTCCTGTAAAGCACACATACATCTCTGACAATGTTTTCTTGCTGTTTGCCATGAAACTTACATGAGAGAAAATGAGGTTAAGAGCATTTGCCTTCATAATGATAGGTTATATTTTCAAATTGCATAATATTTCTATTTTTAGACATAAATCAAAATTGTTTCCAGAATCCCTGAGGCCTGTACTTCCACTGAAAACGTGTCTCATACCAAACCTTCTCCTTTTCTTGCAGGAAAGGATACTGAGAACTAAGGCACAAGGCAGAAAAAATACCATAATCAAAATCTTCCCCAGAGGAGGTTATAAAAAATAAAAATGAAAAATTCCCACTAGTAGCAACAGAGAATCTCAGCAATTCTGTATTGCATTTCATTGGCAGTGAGACAATTCACTTAAATTTTAATACATGAATATTAACATTGGTTTTAAAAAATCCAACTTTAGGCTAGACAATTGCAATTCATGAGGCTGTAGCTTAGAATAGGATTTTGTCAATCTTTGCCATTACTAAATATAGCTTCTTACCGGCAACTTTTAGAAACAGACTTTCCTCATCTGCAAACTCCTTTACATATATAAATAATACATTTTTCTGTGCAATAACTGGACAAATTGGCACATAGACCAACACACACACCGCGAGCAGGCTCTGCCGTGCCTGGTACTCAGCCTCCCAATTTGTTTTCTCCTGCGAGTGCCGCAAGGGAGCAGCTGGAGCGCAAGCACAGAGGAAGAGGATTTGATGCCGCATTCTACCTTCTAGAATCCAATTCCGCACTTCAGAGGACTGGGACCGGGGAAGTGGGGATAGGCCCATAGAGCAAAATTGATATTTGGCTGCAGAGTGAGTGAATTTGGGTTAATCTACCAAAGATTATTACTTCAGGAGGTTTTGGAAGCCGCCTTTTGCTTTGACCTGTTTCTCAGACAAAATCTTCAGCCCTGCTTTTGCTATATTTAGATGTCACTTCCCCTTTGATTGTTATATGTAATAAACCATTTATTCTCCAGAGAATCCAGAGAATATTTTGGGACAAAAAAAATTTTAAAAAAACTACAACTGTACATCAAAACATTCTGGAGGTTGGTGGCGGAGCACCGACATCTTTCGTGTTGTCTTTGTGCAGACAACATAATGTATCAAATGCATCTGGTTTATTTTATTCTACATAATCAACTTTCAGTATTCATTATTTAAAAATATGTTAGAGGCAGGTAAAGCCTGTCACGTCTGGCCAAATGTGCTTTTTCATTTTTGTATCTTTGAAGCTATAGCCCCCTGGCATTAGGTAGGCTGACTCGTATATGTAAAAATGATTTGCTGGCTACCTAGTTCAGCGAACCGGAGTCCTGTGTGAAGTGTCATCTACAGCAACAGCTCCAATGCTGCTCAGGTGAGAGAGCTGTGGACAAATCTCAGTGCTTCTTTTAACACTTGGCTGCATGAAAGTAGTTTCATTTTACTGGCTATTTTTAAGGATCAGAGGTTGCAACTCAACAACTATTTAATTATGTCTGTATTTCAAGAGTAACTTTACTTGTCAGCGTGTAATCAGGCCACGGGGGTTTCTCACAAATGGCCACCAGCCTAGGGCTGGCCAAGTAGCGCTGCTTTCACGACACAAGGGAGTGACTCCTCCCGTGGTTTTTGACACCACAGTGCAGAGAAGTAGAAAAAAAATCTACTTTGCTGTATGTTCTCTAAGAACTGAACAACGAGTGTTAATGTTCTAAGGATTTCCCCCTTTGCTTTCTTGCCTTGCTTGAAGTATCCGTGGCCAAGTTTTTCACTGGAAAAAAACAGGAGCGGTTTATTAGTAGACCACTATTGGTTAGGAAACAACATGCTCTTCTAGGAAACAGCTTCTAACTTGCTGTCTATTGATAGAATAGGAGTTACCCTTCAGGAAGATGAAAACAAAAAATGCACACCCAGCAGTGAGACTAGAGGAGACTGTCCCAGTTACCCCTCATACATTGTTAGTGCCACAGACACGTCCAATTTCATTCAAATTAAAACTATATTGAAATCCCATTGAATTTGTTGCCCTATCCCTACTAAGCAGTATTACTATTACTTCTGATAAATTAGCAAACTATCCTAGATCACTCTCTAGCCTAGATCTCCTGCAATGGCAACGACTCACGTTGTTACTGCTATGGCAGCCTCAGGGGGAAAAAAATCCCTTTGGGTGCTCCAATTATTAACTGACTTTTATTAATGAAAAACCTGCCCTGCTTCCTATGGATGTGGTAATCCTATTTTATGGTGATCATGTGCATCACTTGACTGATGCTCCTCTCAGCCAAAAGGCGGCTCCTGCACTTGGAACATACCAGATCAGTCTCAGATTTATTCTAAGCAATACTA
>KZ505637.1:4115881-4133882 GCA_002844005.1 Limosa lapponica baueri
ATAAAGCACAACTCAGGGCACAGGTATTTTTACTATGTGGATAAATTAATTATCTGGATAACTTAAACTTACACACGTCCTAATTTACAGTAGACATAAAGAGATCCATTGCTAACTCTTAATTGAATTGGGTTTGTTTCTGCATTTACAATACGCAGATATGTTGAAAAAGGTGCTTTTCCACGTGTGGCTACAAGACTCGACCAAGAAATGTCAAATCACGTAATTACTGCCCTTCTCCATGACTCAGTTGTGAGCTACTACAATATCAGAGCCTCTAAGAAATTTAGGACTAAGCTCTTCTAAACTTTAATTTTTGGCTTTTAACAGTGTTGTTTGGTGCTCTTGCAACTTGAGCTTGCTTCTTGTAAGTTCTTGAGCAAAGTAGGATTTCATCAGATTGTGTTATCAACATTAAAAAAAAATGTTAATGAAAAAAAGGTTATATATACCTACGTGGCAACTACATTTCTCAGCAATACTTTTGGCCACTTTGATAGTAAACATGACATCAATTTCATTTAGAAGTTTCAAGGCCCATAGAATCTCTATGATTTTCCAGAAGCAGCCTTGGCGGGGGGGAAGGAGGAATGTACCCAGTGCATTTTGAAGGGAAAAATGTTGAGATGAAGATGAGTAACTGCCAAATTTAATGTAACTCCCTTTCAACACAGCCAGCAACTATGGATTTGACTGCAATGAAGGAGGTGGAATAAAGAACTTCTGGTTCTGCAGGGAAAGATGGAAGGCACCTCAACCATCTTCCCATAGTTCACACATTTCAGCGTTTGGCACAGAACAGGTATTTACACCCATGAAGTCCATCTCCGTTATTTACCCACGGTGTTACCCAGAACAGAGGAATACCTGCAGCGTTAAGTCACAGACCTTGGTGCATCTGGCTCAAACATTTCATATGAGTTTCCTTGTGGCAGCATACAAACATTTCCTTTCTGCTAGGGAAGTCCTTAGAGCTCCTCTGCTTTTGGGTAAAATGACTAAAACAAATCTTAAGTGAAGAAAATTAGCTTTATTTATGTAAATTAGAAAAACGAATTGTTAGAACTTTGGTCAAATGGTTAATTCTGTACAATTTACAATTATATTTATATACAAAACTTATAATAAAATACAGTACATCACACTTTTCCTGAGTCACCGTGTGTTTCTCAGTTCTGTAAATCTTTTTTTCTTTTTTCCTTCTTTCTTTTAAAGTAATTAGATTCAAGAAGGAAATACTATCCTCGGTTTGATAGCGTTTGGTTCAGATAATACTGGTATTAAGAAAGAAGTCAATACACTATATGTAGAAAATACTTTATAGTGATTGCAATTTTGATAGCTATTTTTCTATATTAAAATATGTTTCTCGATAAAAATGTTAATTAGATACTCCTTATTCTGAGTCTGCTGCACTTTATTTGACACAAGACAAGCTGACTTCAAATACGTCCATCTCTCATTGCAGAGATACATAAGTTTAGGTGAGTTACACGTATATATAACCGATCATTTAAAGATCAGGAAACTTACATCCAGATAGAGCAGATGTCTGAATGGAGGCACAGTATATTAAAATTGCTGTCCTACCCCGGACAAGAGACACAAGCTCCACTTGCCCGGCCAGCAAAACAGAAAATTAACACAAGTGAACATCCTGAAAAGTGAGCCGGTGCCGAGCAGCGAGGCACCAAGCCTGCCAACGCTCACACGTGCAGAGCAGTCCCGCTGGGGGAAGCGCTACGCGGTCCTCGGGGAAGAAGCGTTGCAGAGCTGTGTTTAACAGCAGTTGGTACATCTCAGCCAGCTCAAGAAGTTATTAGGATTAAAGCTATCAATATTACCTTTCTTGAGTTGAATATTTTGAGATCAACAATAATCTATTGTAAGGCTTACAAGGATATTTAATCTGTTTACTTAATGACGCAGTGTGTTAAATTAGTAATTAGGATAGATTGCAACCTGCAAGTAAATTTATGTCCCAGTTAAATCCAAAGACCAATAAACGTAACTTATTTTTGACAAACACTGATTTAAAACAAATTAATTTTGCTTAATGGCTAAGCGTGGGCTGCTCCTAAATAGATCTATGGTAAAGTTCACTGTACTTTTTTTGATATAGGCATGTGTACTTCCGGTATTTTAGTCCAAAATAATCTAAAAATACAGATTAGATGAGCTCTGATAGATTTATTCACAGTGTTTAGAGATGTTTAAGAAGTCTCACAGTAACAGAAAGTTATCCAGAGATTTGCTTTCTCTTCAAAACTTTCTGTAATACTTCAGTGCAAACTGAAATATATGAGATCAACTCATAGCGACCCTACTCCGATTAGAAATTAAAAGGGACATTTTTTGCTGTCGATATAAAAGTGCGTAAACTGACAATATGAGATTTTAAAGAAAATTGGTCTTCAGCTGAATGCTTGAAGTTTTCCCAGGATTCTTTGCATGTTTAGCAGTCTTCACTTTGATGCCTTCTTGATTGCCTTTTACAGCGGACTCGAGCCTGGCTTTCATAGTTGGAGAAGCCGCCATTAGCTTTTTGAAAACTGATGAGTACTGCGGGCCAATCTGCATCAGATTTTGCAAAGCAAACTCATGTAGATTTTTCGCTGAGTTTGTAGCAGAAACCAGGGCATTTTCATCCAAAAGAAAGGAAATAAGGATGGGAAGAAGGCAGGCCACCAAATGAGCACCTATAAACATTGAAAACACAACTTAAACATACACTTTTTAAAAACAGCTTCAAATTCTAACTAGATGTATTTCCCTAAGTTAACATTAAACACAACCTATAAAGCTGCAAATGTTATTTGGAACGTTGGTAAAAAGAACCAACATTCTTGTTGGCAATTTTGTTAGCAATTAGTATTCAGGACCGGATTCCTGGTGCTCGTTTTATTTGCTACTTATGGCAACTTTCAGCATGTCTACTGCTTTGGGGCCTAGTAATGGCAGTAACTTACGGTGCTCTTCCTCAGCAGTGGCTGTCAGACCCGTAACCACCTTTATTCCCTCCTGAATGACTTGAAGTTCAGCAGCATTTTCAGGTTTTGCTTTTTCTGTTTCCTGCAGTTTTGCCACAATGGATGGTGCTAGGGAATGAATGTAAGGATATGACACAGTTTTGTTTGGATGCTGAAAGATGGAGTGCAGCAGCTGGTAGCACTTATACTGTACCTAAAGGGAAAATCAAATTTGCAGTTACAAAGTGTTATACTTCAAAATACATGTCAGTGTTTTAAAACTCACGGCTTATCAGATAAAATTTTAGGGAGGGGAAAAAATGTGCCTCACAGATTCAAAATTCATCAGGTTGCAGGCTGCTAATGCAGAATACTTTACAGGAGCATTATAACTTGTAATCAGATCATTAACAGAAAGTAGATCGTACTTCCTGTGTCTTTCCACTGAGGCCTACACCTTCCTACACTTTTGCATTAAGGAAAAAAAATTATTTGTATGAAGATTATGTCCTAGTGCTGTTTTGAAAATATACTCTTTTTTTGCAAAAACACAGCTGACTGAAAATATGTGCTTAAAATGTAAGCATTATCTCTGCCAAACTGCAGGCACAATTTTTAAAAGCCTGAAATGGTGCAGTAGCTGGTGTGTCACTGGAAGTCAACAGGACTGAAACTCTTAAGTTCCTACATAATTTTTGAAAGGCTCAGATACCTAAACACCTGGGTAAAACTTGCAAATGCAAGGTTTTTTGCATACTGCTGTTTTCTTGCAGTCATATTTGGAATCCCCAGCTTCCTATCAGTGGAAATCAATGTTTATAATACTAGAAATATATTAATACAGCTTACAGCTATTTCTCAAGTAAAGGTAACTTTGTTTAATTTGTGTTACTACATGAATATATACAGAGAAGATGCGAGAAAACCAGTTTACAGTGAATTCTCACAGTCAAACATGAAATCTAATGCATGTTTTTTTTCAGAGCTGGATTTTCAGACTGAGGAAGTCCCAGCTCCTACAAAAGCCATTTGTATTTGCGACAATAATAAATACAATTTTTTTTTCCCCTGATATGTTGCTTTTTTAGATGAAGAATAATAACAGATGAACTATTAAAGCAACTACGTAGAAATATTTATTCCAGGCCAGAAAAAAGCACTAATCTAGTTCAACAGGCTGCCTCCAGCAGCAGCCAGGAGCTGATGGGAGCTTATGGGACAGTAAAAGTTGTATAGGGGTACTTGCTCCAGCTCCCAAAGACCCACAGCTGAGGGATGTCCTATGCAAAAGATAGTAAGTATCTGTGTGTTGAAGATAAAATAAACAAATAACAGGTGACTGAAAAACTAGGCAACTGTATCATGTACTTATCAATGTATGAAGCTTTGACTCTGATGCAATAAAAAAAATAAATCATAGAAATACGAAAGTGTATACAGAATAAAAAATGATAAAATGTACTGCTGGACATGTTCTTGCTAACTTGTTCAAACTATATTTTAAAATACAACAGATACAGTCAGGAAAGAATTAACTGGAATCACCACACAGGGCAACTGAAACAACTGAACAGAAAATAAGCTAAAGTCAATTTAATATGATACTGATATTCTTAACACTTCACCAGTACTTACAAGAGGATCTTTTGAGTCAAGTGTTGTTTTAAACTTCTCAATACAACGCTTTTGAAGGCACTCTACAGTAGTCACTTCTGGACTGGTAGACATAACGAATACTGTAATAGCAGTGAGCAGGCTGACTTCATCGAGGTCTTGGAGAAGCCCATCTACTATCAATAAAGTAAGCAGTCTGTTAGATTTGCATTAGAAGTAATTTTATGAATTCAAGTGTTACAAAGAGGCGGAACAGAAATATCAATGTCTACCTGTCTTTAGGAAACTCTTTAGGAATCTTATGTCATGTCAAACACATGACATACTGTGATGCACTGACAGGGATTTTTATGCAATAAAAGCCAAGGTCAAAATGGGAATTCAGGGGTGGTCACATGCATATTTAGAAATAACGGCATATTCCTACTCCATTATTCCTCAGTATAAATTACAATAAATATCTTTGAAGAACTCGTATGACATACCAGGGTACAATGTATTTTCAGAATAATATATAATTTGCATTAAGAACATATATTCTTTTGCTATAACTTAAAAAACCAGCACTATAAGCAACAGTTCCAACAACAATCTACAACTTAAGAGATTAAACGTAAGGAACGATTAAAGTACTATAAACTTGGGAAGTTGAAGCAGCAGCACACAGAAAACTAACTTTAAGACAAAAATATTTTTTCTTGAACTACTGTTTTAATCCCCTTTGCTTCAAATGCAGACAGTAACTCTTTGTGGAGAGCCTGCAAGCAGTGCAGCTCTCTGTTAAGCTAAACTGTACGCTGAAGCCGTAACTCCTGTTTACTCCATCGCACCGTGTAACGACACTGTGGCTCTGCCCAACGCAGAGCTCAGCCTGCAGTCCCACGTTCATACCTTTACAGACGACTTCTCATATGAACTGCAAGGACAAGATGGCACTATAGTTTCAACTGTACTTAGTAGCCAAATAATTCTTCAGTGACTAATTTTTTTTTTTTTTTTTTTTAAACACACAAACCCAAAATTTGTGCTTACCTTGATCCCACCAGTCAAGCACCGTGACCAAAGCACTACGCAGAAGATCAGTCCAAGCAGTCCGACTCTTCTCCGCTCGAGCCATCGGAGAAGACAAGAGCCCTTTAAGAGCTTGTAGCGATGCAGCAACCGTCAAGGGTAACTGGCCATCTCGCAGTTTCACAGCAGTTTCTTTAAGTACTCCAATAATTAGGTACAAAATAGTAGGAAGAACTGAAACACTTCCTGTAAAACAAAGCAAATTAATTTCACCAAAGGTTAAAAAATTCATATACCTTTTGCATTTAAAAAAAAAACCACCTCATTTTTATTTATACCTTATCTTTTTAAATCACCTGTGTGAATGGAGGCTCTGGTAATTTGAAGAAAGATTTGAAATATCATGTGACTTGCTGTAGCAAACATGGAGTCAGACTGCTGCTTGTGTGAAGTTAAAACTTTCCCTCTTTTAAATTAGCACTGTATATCTTTTTCTTGATGGTTTTATCATATGAAGTGTGGAATTACGTTCAGAGAAAAGCAAGAACAGAAAGATCAGAACCACTGAGAAGCAGAAGAAATCAACCATAACTCCTTACAGTGGTTTCCTAATGTTCAAATGATGGCTTTTAGTGAAAGGTAATGTGAGAAATTTCCCTTTCAAATTTTATTTATGTCTGCATTATAAATTCCCGAATAGACAATTCAAGTACAACGGCACCATGTAGCTATCGTATACTTCCCTGTACAAAATGAATCTATTAATCGCACTGCTACATGTGGGAGGAAAAGAAAAACTACTCCTTTAATTGCTTCAGTTTTGTAACTTGTTTAGTAATCTGACAGTCAAAAACATAATTAGAACAGGAAACTGTCACAAGCAAATCAACAAAACTTGCTGCCAGATTTAACCAGCTGAGAAAACTAGGTAATAACAAGGGGGCTCAGAAGAGCCCAATATTCTTTCATTAATCTTTCCTTGTGATGAAACAGCATACCTTCAGGAGAGCAGATTGCAGGAACATCAGAGAGAATAACTAATGCTGCTGCTACCAGCCTACTCCCATCTTCCGACAATAACAGATGTTTTCCAGGTTGAACTGCAGGGCTACAAGTTAATTTAGGGTTGAGCTGGGGAAGCTGTCTGACAAGAATACAAACGCATAGCTCCAGTGTTGCGAAGACTAATGATTTCCCAGGCACCAGCCCTCCGGTGTCTTTGCCTTCTCCAAATTCTGGTAACGTTTCCTTTTCTGCAGCACCATCATCAACTAAAACAAAAAGAAGAAATATGGCAGAAATCTGCAGGCTGGATCTTGCTTCCAGAAAGTTTACGTCTTAAGATTGTTTCATCACCAAGTGATAATCTTGATACATATATATGTGCCTGCATATGTATTGAACGTTCTACTGGCAAACTTCCATCCTTCTGAATAAGCAAACTACGCACTCATTGTCAAAAGGCAGAAATGTGTGCAATAGATTTAGACATACAACATGCTGAGGCACCATGCCAATATGGTGTCGCCTGGTGTAAGTGTTTTGTTTCTTCTCTCAGTTTTTTTTTTTGTTTAAAAAAAAGAACAATCAGAGTAAGTAGTGGAGTCTGTCTGGTAACAGCTGTGTGTGCTGAGTCTCTCCCTTGCTCTGCTGCAGCTCATCCCAGCTTTTTGCTAAGACTCCTCCCTCCCTGACACCTCACAAGACTATCCCAACTGCAGTTTCTCCAGTTTTTCTCCTCACTCCATGCCTCCTAGTCACCACCAAACCCACGTGCGATCTTTCATACCACCCCAATTTCTCATGCTAGGCACCTGGACTGAGTTAAGTAAACCAGGATTAGTCACCAACTGTGCAACACTTCAATTAAGATGCTTCTTGGAATATTAACTTCAAGAATCCAGTTTTCCAAGAAAGAATTGCTTTAACCGTGACAATACGTATTCAATCTCTCATACATTATTGTACCTTCTGCGCTTCTCCGCTTTTCCTTCACATGTTCCTGAGCTGCAAAAAGAATCAGCCGAACCACTTCGAGGGCAGCAAGCTGAATATCCGGCGATTCTCTGGTCAGTATCAGTCGATGCAGAACATTCAGCAGCTCTACACCCAACTCCTACAGTAAGAAAATGCTTAATATTTCCTCATTTTGATGCAGGAATTTTAGAAACTTGTTAATACTTGCTAAAGCCAACAGTGTTATTCTTATTAATCTCATTAACGAACAAGGTACAATCACAGGAGTTGGCATGTTCTTCAACATCTAGCTCCTAGCTTCCAGCAGCAGCAGTCCTGCTCAGTTCTCCCAACAATAGTAATCACTGTAATTTAGAGATAAGGCACTTAAAACTACTACTACAAAAAAAAATCAAGTAATCTTTATCTTACGCCTTTTTAACTCTTGCCGGTGGGGACACTACATTGTAACCCTTGTCCAGTACATGCATTTCCTTGGAGAAAGCACCAATAGGCAGCGGAACTTAGGCATGTCCACAGGCTTTACCACTTTTGCTGTGTTAGACAATTGCATGGCACACGGATTAGTATAGAGCTTCACTTAAAGAAAATAAAAGGAATTTTGAAGTTATAGCTTCTTTCTAGGATCACTGGGGTGTTGTGCTTTTTTTTGGGTTTGCCTTTTTTTTTTTTTAAACATCACTGATTTTGTCCAGTTTGCTTTCATCATCTTCAATATTTACAACAGAATTAATTGAACTGTCCTTTGACAGAGAGAGCAAGAGAACTTTTTTTTCTGAAATTCTGTCTTTACCTAGCTCTCACCCTACTTTCCTAATTACTCCTTCCTGATAAATGTCCTCAAGTTCTCTGCCCCTCACTGTCTTCTTACAGGTTCCATGGTGTACTCTTTTTCTCTCCTCTCTCTACAGCTTTGGATTTTGGTAAAGCATATGATTCACCTACTACTTACGTGTTGAAGCTTCCTACATATACAACACAGAATAGAGATACTGTTAAAACTAAAATTATACCTTAATTCTGGGGCCCTTTGATCATTAAGACATTACCTGATCACCACCTATTTTAGACCTTGGCCATGGAACATCAAAGAGTGCCTGTAGGGCACGTAAGCAGGCAACAATGTTCTCCATTGCTGCATCGGATCGAGGAGAGCAGAGAAATTCCACACTAATCCCTGTAAGTGTCAGGAGAAAAAAAATACAACACATACTTGCTTGAAATTTTAAGAAGCAATTTTGGCAATTATTAAGTAACCTAACAGTAGGTTGAGAAGACATAGAAATAGCATTTGTATCTTATTAGCATCTCCTATTGCTAATATCTTGGGGCAAGAGCTCTTCTTTCCCTCAAAACAATGAAAGAATTTCAGCTTCCAGACACAATTATATATGTGCATAAGAAATATACATATGTGTATATATATATTATATATGTGTATAAGACAAAATTATAACTGGCTATTAACATAAACAAATTAAGAAATAGAGAGCAATTTCTGAGTAAAACACTGAACTCTAGGTCCAATGAACAGGCAGACAATCCATAATGAGTATATAGCAGAATATTTGCCTAATCACACTGATTTATGTAATAGAAGGAAATAAAGGAGAAAGTAACAATAGTTCACAAACTCAAAGGTTGAGGCTTTATCTTCCCATTTTACAGAAATGCTGCAGATCGCAGCTACCACAACTGGAACACCAGCAATAAGTAAATTCCATGAAGCCTAAGCTTGCAAACTCTAGACCGGATAAAAGCAATCACTTTTTTTTCTGAGCTTTCAGAACTCTTCAGATGACATTTTATGACATTGGAGATAAACTTCATATAAATGTAACCCCTATTCTCATCCCAGTTGTACAGCTGTAATTTCAAAACGTGTGATGACTTGGGAAACTGAGCACTGCACACCAAGGAACTGCTGTGCAACAGAAAGTGTCCCCGTTTTAAAGTTCTTTCAGTTTCTCTCGAAGTAGTGAAAATTAACAAGTGGAATATGCTCGGAAGCAGAACAAACAAGCCAAGTGTCCATGGTAAAGTATATGAAATTTGAAGCACTAATCAAGTAGCAGAGGGAGCAGGGGAAATGAGCAGCCTCTGTACCAGTGGTCCCACTTTTAACTGCGGGAGCAATGGAGTTCAAAAGGAAGCTGGGTCTGTGCAGGAAGACTGACATCCAAAAGAAGCCCTATGTATCTGGGTCATACAAATCCATTTCAAAAAGGGATTACAAAAGAAGGATACAAAAGAGAGACCAAATAAAAAAAAAAAGTGCAATCAGAAATGCCTAATTATGTAAATTTAGAGAACTGGGACTGAATTCAACTGCCTGATTCGCCTCTGCAGTAGTGGAGGCTTAAAGAGAGCTTTATGTGAACTTAAGGAAACACTTTTTCACTGTGAGGGTGACCGAGCACTGGCACAGGTTACCCTGAGAGGTTGTGGAGCCTCCATCCTTGGAGATACTCAACAGCCATCTGGACACGGTCCTGGACAACTGGCTTTAGGTGGCCCTGCTTGGGCAAGAGGTGGTGGACAAGATGATCTCCACAAGTCTCTTCCAATCTACACGCTATTCTGTGATGTGAAACTGTACCTCAGTGATGCTAAACCACGCACTCTGTAATTGTAGTACTACAACCATGATAAAATACAGCCTTGAACTTGCATGTTTATGAGCAGAGCAGTAAGCACTTGCCTTAGGTCTTGTTTAGCTCACACTGAGTGTTTTTTCTACCACATTTGGGGAAATCCTCTACAATTTTCTCACTAGGACTGTATACTTTTCTAAGATATGCAATATTCAATGATGCAGTTAAATATGAATAATTAAATGTTTGCTAACAGTTTTATCTATTAAAAATGACATTTTGGGTTACAGCATCTAGACAGATTATTTCTCACTAACCCAAGATAAGATGAAATCTGTCAGTATTCACATCCTCAGGAGATTTCACCAAGGGCCTGGTAGAAGAATCTTGACACATGGTAGTTGGGGTGACAGGTCTAGAGAGATTATTAACTCCTTCATCTGGATCAGCAACGATGAAACCTGTGCTAGTAAGCCATAATGCTGTAGCATAAAGTATCAGTGCCCAGGAGTTGTAGTAATGAGGTCTGGCATTTTCAATTGTCTCTGCTGTATAAAATGTACCACCTACAAGAAGAGAATTTAGAGTTTTAAGGATATCATATATTTTCAACTACCATATTTCCTCATTCTTATAGAAGAAGATTCTTATTTTTATTGAAATGATGTTTACCATATTTTATGTATGACTTTTTTTTTATTAAATGTGCAATATTAAAATTCAGGCTAATAAGGGCACTTCATTTAGATTTATTTGGATAGATTCCAATACAATTACCTTTTTCTTCTTTCAACCATAAAATTACCCAACAAACAATAATACCAAACAAACGTCTCTTCTCAACAGCAGTCTTTATCTTTAGATAGGTACACAAGTACGTGTATTCTCTATACAATTTAATCTTACTCTGATCTTAACACGTCAGCTAGCACATTCATGACGTGTACTTACAAGTGACCTATGAAAATACAATTGATTTGCCTTCTTACCTTCAGCAGGTAGTTGCGATGCATATTCTGAAGGCAAAGTTAAGAGAGCAAAATCCTGAAGTGCAGCAAGCCAGAGCTTGCTTAGTGTTCCAAGATCTGTCTGTACTAAATCCAGGAGTCCACTGGCTGAAGATGTTACATCTATGTAGCTTTCTTCTGCAGAGTTTGCAGTTTTTAAACAGTGATTGTGTGCATCAGTTTGATTTTTCTGCTTCTCAACTGCAACTATGTAAACCTGTTTATATATTTGGAGAGATATTTACAAATATTAGCACCTGGAAACCTACTGTGATCATTAGCGTGACCGCCTATTGAATGGGCAGCAGGTGTCCTAGACTATTCCTGCCTCAAGTCCAGCAGGACTTGAAAAAGTGCTTCTTTTCTATACCTTCTGAATCCACTCCCCCAGCTAACCTTGATGCGAGAGCCCCAATAAACGGAAACCTACTAAAATTCCTAAACATAGCTGCAGTTAACTTCCCTGCACTTAAAAATCAATATATTACTAGTCCAGCTTCAGCTTCCGACCTTCAAACCCTGGTATAGTTCCAGCTACAAGACTGAAGAACTTATTATCAAATAACATACCTATAATCATGATCCTGAAACCACAGTCAAACTATTCCTAAATCATCTTTTAACTGAAATGACATATTGCACTTGCAACCAACTTCTCAGAACTATGCATTACTCTGTGTTAGCGGTACAGAACGAAGAGTACAATCTTGCATCACTTGCAGACTTTGGGTGTTACCATCAATAGGTTAACTTCAATGTGAAATGGTCAAATTTCCCTAGATGCCCCTCTAGTTATCGAAAAAGATAGGCTTAAGAATGTTTCAGACCAGCAGCCCTCTCCAGAAGGCCCCTGGAGGGAAGCTCTTCACCCCAACTATAAAGGAGGCTAAGGAGACCAGTTCAACTAATCTAGTTTTTGTGAGTAGCCATCTCCTACAATTACGATTTCTGTATCTTTTTCAAGATTGCAAGTTGTAGTGGGTTGACCCAGGCCAGCAACTAAGCACCCACCAAGCCTCTCTCTCACTCCTCCCCACAACAGGATGGGGGAGTTCCTTCAAATTCTGCAAACAAGAAATAGGTAAGATCCTAAGTGAGAAGGAACTACATAGGGCTTAAATGAAATATTCAGAAATTACAGATCACAAAAGCTTATCCCCAGTTTACTTTGTCATAGTTTCTCATATCCAAGATCCAGTAGAAAGTTCTACAGAGTTTGCTTTGAAGACTTCTACTGATCTCAATTATAGACTGCAAAAATCTACAGATCTTTACTTCTTACAGTTGAGCCTCACATTTAGTCTGAATTTTGTCTCAGCTTCTGACCAGTGAGAGGTTATTGTTATATGCCATTAAAAACCTTTTCTCCATATAATAATTTCAAATTGATCACAGCACCTCATCTTTTCCTGAACAGATGACATAGACTGATCTACTTAAATCTCATGCAAAGGACCAGCAACTTCTATTTAATGAAGCATGCAAGAAATTCCTGAAACCATTCTGTCTGAAAAGTTTTAAGTCACCTATCAGTCATCAAGACTATAATTTCAGAGCTTTACACTAACCTCTGCCCAAGCCTTAAGCACAGCCAGTATCTCCATAGTTGAGGTGCTTTCGTTATATTGTTGACTTTGTGCTTCTTTCCCAGCCTGCACTTTGACCAAAGAGGATACAAGCAACTGGTGAACCCTTCGAAGGTCATTAAGATCACTGACTACACCGCTTGCTATCCAGGCACTGCACACCTAGTGTCATAAAACAGAAATAGTGAGAAACAAGAGCCAAACACCTCTGGATACCCTTTTTTCCATCTGTAACATTATGAAAACCGGATTTAATTTCTACTGAGATACAGTTACTCTCCGATAATAGCAAATGTTAAATGACATTACAGTTTAGCATACGTAAGTAAGGAAAGCCAAAAATATTAGAAGGATGTCATAAATAACAGCCAGAGTATCAACTGCTACAAAGTTTCTCAAAAGATTTTAAAATGCATAAAATCTTTGGGTTGTTACAATATACAGGTAACATGGGTGACACTACTTTGTGTGCATTGAGGATTTGAGGGTAGATGATTTATTTCCTTTTTCTTGTGTGACGTATCAAGCAAAACAAAAATTTCAGAGAGTCTATTACCTAAGACTTCTGATTTTCAACACTTGCCTGACATGCTTTTGCTGTGACATCAGGAGGAGTTTCAGGAGAAAAGGCAGGCCTAAGTGCTGCTCCAACCTAAAGAGAAGTTAATATATTTAATACATAGCGTGCAATTAACTAAATAGTTACTTTTCATAAGCAGGCTTTGTTGCAGTCTTCCTTTATAAAGCATAGTTTCCTGTTCATTTTTCCACAGACTGTTTCAGTGAGCTTAAAAAGCAGGGAGACAGTTGCAGTCATACTTCTATTGTTTTGCTTTGCTTACACTGAAGACATGGTTCTCTTTGAGAGAGGTCTTCAAAGTTGATTCTATTTTTTGCACAGTCTAAAACTGAAACAGAAACCTCTTCCTTCCTGAGCTCTTGACTTGATGAGTAGCCCTCAAAAGAAAAAACAATGTTCCAAACCATGAAAAACTTGCAAGACACCTAATGAGTGACATTTCCTTACTTAGAAAGAATACAGATTTAAGGAAACAAACAGCTGAAGTTGGTCAACTTTGCAAAGTGAAAGAAAGGGAAAGCACAAACCCCATACACCTAATAAAGAACACACAAACATAAACTAACCAGGTTGCAGAGATTTCGCCTGTTCTCGTTGTTGAAAGCTACTTCACTAAAGGTAATGAAAATTTCCCTTGTTGCTTTAGCTGATACCTGAAAACTCAGACTTAAGTCTGATGCTCTTTGGGACGAAAGTACAAAGTGTCGTACAAGTACTACAAAAACGTTTGTGAAAGTAAGTGAAACACTAAATATTTAACTGCTTCAACATCTCTTCAACTTCTATGAAACAGTTGATGAGAAGATCTATGCATAGCATTGGCAGAAACACTTTAAAGGTAGTGAACGTGAAAAGGAGAATTATTAGCTCGATTTGTGACCTGCTTGATGGTTTTGGACAGTAGGACAGAGAGTGTATTTTTTCCACTTGGTAGTTCCAGACTAGATCAAGGCACTTCTACCTTCCCACAAAGAAGTGCCAGCAGCACAGGATTCTAATGGCAAACGCAAGATCAAAGTGGGTTAGGATGGCTTCAGTCTCAGGATCTCTCAATTTCTATGAGAGAAAGTGACTTATTCAATGCCTGCTAAAAATTGAGGAATGCGAGCCAGACGACACCTAACACAGCTGCCTGACATATTTAATGCACGTGCAGCCTGGAATGTAAAATGATCAGGACATCCTTTCTGTAGGTCTCAACCAAGACTTAACTGAAATAGTTCTTTCGAGTACAATACATGCTTTTACCTCCTCTAGCTTAATTAACGGCCAAGATCTAGTGTGATCTCTGGTGTGCAAAGGCTACTTCTAAGCAGTTTTAAGTGATAGTTGTTCCTAATGCTTCTTGCAATACTTCTAACACTTTCAAGACTATGCTTTCAAAAAAACACCAGCCCCAATGTTCTATTTTCTTTTTGCTGTATTCAAATAGGGAAGAGGGAAAAATGCTGCAACTTTAAAGCTTTGGGGCTAAAAAATTATATGGCAACTGAAAAGATGCTTTCTAAGTCCAAAGAAATTAATAATAGTTTCAGTAACAAACTAAGTGAAACCTGACTCTAGCACTACGCACTGCAAAGAGCAAACTTCTTTTAGTGATTAACTGTAACTCTAATTGTTTCTAAGTTATTAGCAATGGTGCTTACATTGGCCTGATATTGCTCCAGAATTACATGACCTGGAAACTCTGGTTCTGGAACAGCAGCAAATTTCCGAACAACAATTAGCAATGTCTGAAGCCCAGAAAGACGAAGTTGATCACTGTGATCTGTGGCAGCCATAAAAGCCATACGGATCAAGTCAGCTAAATGCAATACCAAAAAGTCATCTGAAGAGAAAACAGAAATTAGAAAAAAAAAAAGCTTTATTAAATTTAGATTCCGACATAACATATTTTATAAGACTGCTCCCAACATTTTCAGAATGTATATTTTACATTTTACCTTACCACGTATCATCAATTCACTTCAGGCAACTTACACATAAAACAATCTTACTTGGACATGTTCCATTAGCTGATCTAGTCAGCTTCTAGGCTTCTTTCCATTTGAATGTGAAAAGAAAAAGTACTTAGAATAAAGCAGAAATATCCTTATGTATGAGACAGATTTTCTAATAAAGAGTTTTGAGGAAAATACCTTCAGATAAACATAGAGAGGTACTGAAAGCTGGCACTGTGTTTCTACTGGTAATTATGCAAATTATGGAAACAAAAAAGTGGAGCTTTTTTAGTTCTGCTCGCAGATACCAAACTGTGATGCTGTAGGCTGGTGCCAGCTATCACTCCTGATTGCCAAGGCTTATGCAGAAACAATGGCTTCCTACGCGTATGTCACGGTACTAGAACCCGGAAAGTGAGTGAAAATACTGCAGTCATATGCCAATATTTTGGCAAATAAAAATTGCTCTGCACCATCATAAATATAAGCTTCTAATCAGAGTAATTAAAAGTTTCAATAATTACAAACAACAAATTTATGATGAGTTTCATTAAGATGCAAACAGCTAACATTTATTTTAAGCACACTTTGCATTCTGTGAAATTCTTTCAGTGCTTAACACACATACCTCTTGAATCACGTTGTTTTCTTTCCTGAGCCAAAGTTATGTCGAAATGGGCACTGCCTGCATTTTCACACTGGCTTATAATTTTACAAACACACTCTGCAGCAAAAACTCTGGTAGGCCACCGTGGATTACTGAAAGGATGGAACCTCTCATCACTGTCAGTCGTTAATACAGATGCATCATCCACTTTGGCAGTTTCCTCTTCTTGAGTGGTATCTAGTGAAGCTACTGTATTGAAATCTGCATTTGGGACATGGGGGTGAAGGGTGGGGGGAGAAGAAATGTAATATTCTTTCTTATTGTAATTGAAAACTACAGAAGGACTCATAAAAAAATATCTTCATAGTCTATGTCTAGCCTCCAACTCACTATCACTCCCTTCAACCTTGGTGTCTTAAAGGAAAGATATTTGATATTACTTGCTGGAAGACAAGATCAATACCAGGAACGGAAATGAAGAACTGCAGTGAAATAAGTGAAAGGAAAAAAGAAAAAAAAAAAGCTCTTTTAAAATAAATGTAACACATTAGAAGCTAGTACTTTTCCAAATCAAAAAAATCTAAACCCAAGAAATTTTCCTGCTGCACCACAGATAAAAGAATTCCTTCCCAAGCCCCCCTCCCCCAGTATTCAGCACAGTAATTAATTCTATCTGTTCAAGTGTTTCATTATGATGTAGTAGTTCTGCATCACTCCTACTATTAAAAGAAGAGAGAGTCTGAATATTTTTCTTGTAGATACTTGCACAGGACCCACAAGCTCAAATGTATTCTGCATTTCCATTTCTGATATGGAAATAAGTTAACGTTAAGTTAACGTGCTGGTTTTGGCTGGGGTAGAGTTAATTTTCTTCGAGGTGGCTGGTACATTTTGGATTTGTGCTGGAAACAGCGTTGATAACACAGGGATGTTCCAGTTGCTGCTGAGCAGCGCCTGCACAGAGTTGGGACCTTTTCTGCCTCTCACAGCAGGCTGGGGGCACGAGAAACTGGGAGGAGACACGGCCAGGACAGACACTGACCCCAACTGGCCAAAGGGCTATTCCATACCATGTGACATCATGCTCAGTATATAAAGCTGGGGAAGAAAGAGGAAGGGGGGGATGTTTGGAGTTATGGCATTTGTCTTCCCAAGTCACCATTACATGTGACGGAGCCCCGCTTTCCTGGAGATGGCTGAACACCTGCCTGCCCATGGGAAGCAGGGAACGAATTCCTTGTGCACTTTGCTTGCATGCACAGCTTTTGCTTTACCTATAAAACTGTCTTTGTCTCAACCCATGAGGCTTCTCACTTTAACTCTTCCTAATCTCTCCCCCATCCCAACCGGGCGGGGGGGAAGTGAGCGGGAGGCTGAGTGTGGTGCTTGGTTCCTGGCTGGGGTTAAATCACGACAACTACAAATCAACAAGAATATGAAAAGGAAAGACATCCTAAAATGTTTACAAAGACTTGTTCAATAGGGAAAAGGCAATCAGAAGGGACAAAGTCATATTCCTTCTGAAAGAACTAAGTTAAAGGGTCCGATGTTTCAATATGAAGGACGACGATATACTTAATAAATGTCAAAAATTCAAGAAACAAGAATACTTTCCCTCAGTGACAGACTGTACTGCTGCAGGCCTTATTTTCATTGTGTTCTCAAATACGGTGTATTAGAACTTACCAGCTGAGGCTGCAAGAACATCTTTACAAAGCTTCAGCCAAAAAGAGAGCTTTTCAACTGCCATTGAAGTAAGCATATGAGTCAGAGTCTCTTTGATATCTTGGCACAATCTTTGATCCAATTCTTTGTCCAGCAAGCCCAGCAATGCCCCCTCCAGGCCTATTTCTCTGATGTTAACATCTGATAAGAACAAAGTCTGTGAGCTGAATGCTGTACATCACAAAACTGAAGTAATGACCACAGAAACACCACTGAAGGTTACACTCAGTATCTCAAGAACAAGTATCTAGCTCTGAAGTACTTTCGAAATGATAGTATTAATTGCTTTAATACCGTGTCCAAATCATCTGAGTACAAAACGAACTTTGAACTTCTACAGAAACATACTAACAACAGGAAGAAAGTCACCCCAGCGAAAGAACCAGAATCC
>KZ505637.1:4142484-4167602 GCA_002844005.1 Limosa lapponica baueri
TGTACTATTTGTTGCCGTGATCCTTTTGTTTGCTTTATGGAATTCAATAACTGCTCTAACACCTGAAGCCTTAAAGAAAACCAGAAAAGAAACCACAGAATTAAAAACTTAAGGAATAAAGTCAAGCTTTTTTATTTTATTTTAAAACACATAACAAATCCTATATATTATAGAAACAGAGATGTAACAAATCTATTACTCTAACTCTTGAGCATTTTCCTTCAACTGGCATCTACAAACTTGTCAACTACAAAAAATGTTTCTATTCCATAGTAAATAGGTAACTACTCTACAAACACAAACTTTTTGCCTTTGTTTCCTTATGACATATGTATTCACAGATAATCACTAATATCTAATATGTATTCACAGATAATCACTAATATCTAAGTAGCATGAGACATGTTATTGAAAGGAACCGTGTATGGAGTGATGCACTTTGGCTTACAATTGAGAAAGGAGGAGAGAAAAGATAAAGAAAAGGAAAATGCAGTTATCTGCAGCAACTAGTTCAGGTCTTGAGAAACAGGTGAAGAAAAACAACAGCAAGCTGGTGACAGCAGGGGCAAAATGCCCAGACAAACAGAAAGAAAAAAAACAGTCAGTAAAGACAGAATAAGGAAGGAAATGCAAGTCAGAAGAACATATCGTAAAGCATGTGGCAATTTTATTGCAGGAGTGCTCATATCTAAACAGCTGCCTTGGGATTACACTAAATCCTGAGTATTCTAAGCAGTGAAGACATCAAGACTCGCATGCTGAGCACTCATCCCCTACAGGAAATTGAAAAAACCATTACCACCTATAACAACCATGATCTGAAGTCTAACTACAGGTGGCTTTGAAAATATAAAACTTTTTAAAGTAAATAATAATCGATTTGCTCTAATGCTGCATTCAAGAAAATTACCAGCAGCGCACAGAATAAGCAACAGCATGCAAAAATCCTGAAGAATTTTGTGCTTCAGCAATCGGTGTGCTCATAAATGTGAAACAAACCAAAATGCCATGTGTGCAGTAGGAAGATACGTACATACAAGCAAAATCAAGAGAAGTCTCTGATCCCTTTCAAGCACTCTTGTACTTTGACAGAACTGTGTTAAGATGCACACACTTGTTTCTTCCCATCCACTTTTTATAAAGAATGAGGCAGGATAAGGGTTAAAACTTACTACAGCTTCCTACTCCTTTTGTCCCTCTTTGGTTCTAAGGCACCTGGTGATTATGTATTAAGCACTATAATAATCATATAATAGCTCTTAAAATAACTTCTATTTTGATTTGGCTATCAAAACAAAACATTATTTTTCTTGGTCAACAGAATTTATTATAATGACAATAACCTCTTACTGGATGTGCCTTTTCAGTGTGAGTAACTTTAAACAGAAAGTCTAATAATTTGTTAGTCCAAATTATATTATTCAGATTGTTTACAGAATCCACGTACACAATTCAAATCCACTTATACAATTCATTATTTTTTCAGAATTGTTTTCCTCTGTGTTCAATCTCAAACACTGTGACCATCTCTTAGCAGCTCCCAAATCCCCCAACAGTTACGGTTACTACTGTACCTGTGAGATTCTGCTACATGGGAAAACATAACTCCAAAGAGACGAGTTGCTGCACTGATAACAGATAATACAGGAGGTAGCGGTTTAGGTACCGAATCACCTTTTATAACTTTCTCATAAATTGAGTAAGGGTCATACTCCAGGCTGCCGCCAGCTATGCTGTTACCTAAAAGGAGCTGTAAGAAGGAAAAAAAAAAAGAAGTGATAGCCATATTTTTGATCAAGTCAAAACCAACCCTGACCCAAATAACCAGAATTGTACAAAAACATAATACCGCCATTATATTAGACCAAAAAATACCTGCTCTTCGATAAATCGGTGGTCAGTCTCCTGTAGTAAGGGACCAAGTAAAAGGAGATCATTCTCATGACAAAGAGGTGGAAGCAAGAACGTAGAGGCATCAATCTGGCTATCTGGGACAGTCAAGTCAGTCACTAACTCTTTTAGAACAGCACAGAAGCTTCCTTTAAATTAAAGGAAAAAAAAAAAAATCAAAAATTTTGGTTAATTACTTGCCACAAGCAAATACTGAAATCTATACTGAAGAGATGCTGAAATAGCAACATCCATCTAAAATTTTTCTTAAGTATTCAAATAGTTAATTGGAGAACACTCTGACTACTAGGGAAACGACGGAGCACAAGTTCAAAAAAGCAAACTAAGCACCTACAGCAATCCAGAAGATGAAAACCAGAAGCCTTCACTTTCACAGGAGGCATAATGGCATACAACTGCTAATACAGTAAGTTAGCTACATTTACAATTAAAGCAGAAGAAAAAAGGCAGTTACAAGCACAGACATATTCTCTTCCATTTCCTGAAAATTCGTGCTGTGGAATGTATTACTCAACCACACAGGAATACTCGTATGTGGCAAAGCAGATGTCATTTAAACCATCCATAAGTTTGATAAATAACCAAAAGCTGCAGAATGTACTCCCTTATTTCAGGAGTCTGCACTCAAAGCAAAGCATGAGGAATTTACTGTAGGTTACATTATGATAATTTACACTGGTAGTTAAAACTTTCATATACTTTTGTATGTGATATTTCAGAGAAGATTGTACATTCTAGATAAAAATTAGGCATTCTGAGTCAAGACTATTTTAGGTTATTAAAATAGTCCCTGCAGTGAAAGAACATTTCCAGTGCTGAACCACACGTGATGAGAAAGGTCTGGCTTATCCCATAAGTACGTTGCGGTGAAAAACACTGCAGAACTGATCTTAAAAGAATGTATACAGCCATTATGCAAGTATTACATAAGAATTTACCTCCAGAGCATTAAGATTGCAAAGTCAAGTCCTCACGAATTGAGAAATATCAGCATGAAGGGGGGCTTAACCCCCCATACCCAGTTCTTAGCATTCAGTTTTGTTGTTAGATGATCACACGATTACCCATTTGCGCTGAAGTTGCTTATAATTTTCCAACACACAGAAGTTCCCAAAAGTGGGACAACACGGTTGCCAGCAACTCGGGAGCATGAGCAGAACCATTTGTACCGCTGGAGCTGGTAGCTGCAACCAGCTTTTTACCCAGCTTGAGCCTTGAATCCATCCTGAGAAAGGTGACTTCCTTCCCTCTGCCCCCACACTCCTGTCCCCATCAGCCTCCGTCCCCTGCCGGCCTCTGCTGCTTCGCCTGCCTCCCCGACTAATTAGCAAGCAGGTCATTTTCCCCCAAAATGCTTAACTCAAAGCTAAATGCAAAAGGTTAGCACTATCAAATATATTCCAAGATGCACAGATAGTATGTGAAAGAGACAGAAATTGAGCCTTTTAAAAAAACCACAATAATTAACAACAAATAGAAACTGCTCTTTCATTAATTATTATTTAGTACAAAATAAAAAAATAAAATTGAAAAATCCCCTTTCTATGAAAACAGCTTTTCAAATAAAATTTAATGGAGATACTCAGCAATTTTTAACCAACGTAACACTTATTTTAGTCCCAGACACTTGACCATCCTCACCACGTCAAATAATGTTATTGCAATGTAAAGCAATTCGAAATTCTGAGCCAGAGTGCTGTTCCAGCATTCCAGCTATTCATCTCAGCCTATTAAGAAAGAGAAGTGAATGCTTGTATTCAATTTTATGGTTTAGACAGTGGAACACAACAAGCACAAAAAGCTGAAGAATTAAAAGAACCCTAATGAGTTGTCTGACAAAACACATTAATTTCAGACCACAGAAAACATCAACAAATCTAATAATCAAAATTCAAACTACTGAAATTATTTGGGTGAAATTATCAATTTGGACATTATAATAATGAAATTGTTTATATTAACTCACAGGAAATAGATTTTTCAGCCTAAAAAACGTGAGCACATCAGCATCCAAAACTAATGACATGTGAAAACGATCAAGAATATAAATCACCATCTTAGGAACAGAACTTGCTTTCCCCAGTTTAACAAGTTCATACGTTGCATCAGCTAAATTGCACTCTTAACCCTTCACACATGATGGAAAACAGCAACTAGAACATGTTTTTCACTAATGTTCAAGTTAACCTAACACATTCTTGTCGTATCTGTCTGCTGAAATAATGCAAAAAATCATCTACTACGCACAGTAGCCTTCATAATTCTGCTGTTTGAGCAGATACTGTTTTTTATTGACAGAAAGCAGGAAGAGAACCATCAGAGAGGCAGAAAGAGAGCAGGAAAGCACCAAACAGAGCCTAAACAAGTTCTAGTATCTCAGGCCTCAGAAATCTAAAGGTTTGAGTCAAGAAGGAGGCTTGGAGCTATGAATACAGAATCTGTTTTCAACCATTTATTTTGCTGGGTATTTTGTTTTGTTCCTCTTTGGCTAAAGAAAAAAAGTTTTGCACGTTATTTGCAGATAGTAAAAGCTAGAGTTACAACTCCTAGTATATGACCCCATCACTGATTTTCTCAAAAAGAAACACCTTGCATGTTTCTAGTCTCTGGCTCACTACCCAGACTGAAGAAAATGAAAAGAAAATAAATAAAACCATGAACTGGTGAAAGCTTCTCATTCAGTGTGTCACTCCAAGCCATGCAAAATGTGCCAGGCTGTGCAACACAAGAGTACAGCTACTAGTCTTCCTAGCAATGATGACTAAAATTAGACACCAAAAAAAAGCACCCTGGGTTCCATAATCATATCATTTTCCCAAATAATTTATTGTAAAAAAATCCATATAGTTTCTGCATGAAGCTGTCATACTGGATGTAATACAGAAAGAAAGGTATTTATTTCAAGCTTTACCTTAAAAACATTTTTTGCATTTCTAAATGATGCATACTTACATGTTGAAATATATAACAGACCCTGAAAATAAGCTCTGGCAACATATGCATTTCCCTTCTTTCCCCACTCTCATATTGCTGTATTACGAACAGGTGAACAAGTCTGAGAGTACACCTGTCAAACTACTGTTGGGATTATAAAGCTATTTGCAAAGCTTTCAGCAAGATGACCACTTACAAACCTTTTAAGCTTTTCCTTTATTCAGTGGTTCTACATTGCAGCATCCTCAGCTAGGATGCTCTCTCACAAGATTCAGACTTTACAGATCACACTGTAAAATACTCTCTATTTTTCAATAAAGTTAGACCATATGCAAAATTCCCCAACAAATTAAGAAAGCACTAAAAACCACCCACACCCAAGTATTTGTATCCTATAAAACGTTGCCCCTGTTTTATAGAACCAAAGAAATAACTTAATGTAAGGGATGGAGGTGTCATTTTCAGTCTTTTAAGTCCTAGTCACAAATGAGTATTATGCACTATGCTTCAAGTGTTACATACAGACTTCTAACGCGGCATCAGCTTTAAGGCAAAGGTCAGGGATTTGTCCTTATGAAGATTCACTTGGCAGTTACCACTAGATGGAGCAGATTATTTGAGGAGGTATTCCCTTTGTGATTCAGAGGACACAGTCAGTTCAGCGGCTGGCTGCCTGCTATTCTCTCTGTCCTGATGAAATACCCTGTACTTCTCTTTACAGCTGTGAAACACTCTGGTTCCTTATTTCAGTCCACACAGTACTCTATGGCAGGTGTTTTAGGTGAACTGTTAGACCTGTCTAACTACAGTGCAGTTATTGGATTAGATTTTAAGTACTGCTAGTTATGTTCTGCTACAGAAAACTGAGACTATCCCCAGATATTTTTGAATTTTTTTTAAATACAAATTTTTTATCCACAATCTGCACAGAATCAGATGAATGCATCTGATATATATATAAGTCTACTTGAAGCAATTAAATTAATTTCTTTTAAATTCTTTTAATGGACTGTATTAAATTGGTTTACACTAATATTACACCTTTTGGATTTAGGATTCAGTGGAAAGTAAAACAGTCAAAGAAAGTCAATTTCTCAAGTAGTTTAAAATTGCAAGGTTGTCTACCTTCAAGTTTCTACTAAAAATAGGAAAAAGTTCTGTATTTGTAATAGGAGAGGGGAAAAAAAAGATCACGAGTGCTACCTTTTCAAAACTGTAGTGAAGTCACTACAATTTAATCAAATCTAAACAGAGTGAATAAAATTTGTTTATTAGAAAAGCTGGAACTAAGCTTTGCTAGCTGAACATATGTTGAACAAAAACTTAAAAATGAGCCCATGGCATTTTTAACAGGTATCTCTTTTAAGGAAATACGTACCTTCATAGGTCTTTGGAGGCAATACCGCTAGTAATTCATAAAGCTTATGTCTGTAAACTGTTGACGGTGTTTTTAAAGAATTTCCATATGATTTATATATTGAGGAAAGCCTTAAAATATAAAAGCACATCAGAGATGTTAGAGACCAAGTATTATGCAACACTCCAGTTTCATTTGTACTGCTCTACTGAACACTTTTAAAATCTATACATATTGTAACTACAGCTTTGATTTGTGTTATCAATAGTAGAAGCAAAACAATTCTCTGACAGAACCTCCCTGGACTCCATTCCCAGTCATTACTTTTATTTAATACTAGAGAAATAAATAAGGCTTTCTATCACCTTTGATTGGACCTATATTTATTACAATTAACTTTTTTTGTGGATACATCTCTGTATATTTGAGTTTAGCGCCCAAATACATTAAATCACTACATATTCTGAAGGCAAAAATTTAAAAATTATAAACCAGTGTCCAGCTTAGTTCTGAATCTAAATATAAAAAACCTTTTGTCCAAGCACATTCTTGAACTTTGTTTTTCATTTTATAAAAAAATGATCATGCTTAAACATGAACGTGTATGTTTGGTTTAAAAAGCAGAATAAAACCACCAACTTAAAAGCATGCAATAATTTCTTCCCTACCTTTTTCTACATGCAACTGGAATCTGCACAATACATTATGCCAGCTAAAATCTTCAGCTATCCAGCTGAATTCTATACACTAATTTTTGTACTTTGAAAAGAAAGTTCTTTAGAAAGTGCACTAAATCAAATACAAGAAGATTACTCTGTAGCTTTTCAAAACCATAGTCTCATTTAACAGTTTGATACACACACTTACTGTGTCAATAAATCAACAGCACTTGGGAGAGGAGGAAGAAGCCTCTGAACAACTTCATCCGTAAGAAGACCAGCACAGTGGGAAACAAAGCTCTTGATAGCTAGAAAAGGAATTGGATTTTAACTTACTAAGTGTGAGATATCTAGAAGAAAAACAATCACATTAGTGAAGTAATCACATTATTATCTCACTAATAATTTAAAAGTGGAATAAAGCATGTAAAAAAATTTATAGTATTTTTACCAATAATTTAAGAAACTGACAAATCTCAAATGGAAAAAAGTCATATTTAGAGATGCGCTGACATGCTAGAGAGCTGTCTCAGCTTGGATGTTCATAAACTGACTTTTAATTGCATATATAAATGCAAGCATTTTTCGTTTTTGTTACCAATTGAGCTACGGGTTTTAATTCAACTTCATGATAATTCCATGATAACAATAAAAAAGAAAAAAAAACAGGAGAAGAATGACGATCAGATGACCCACTGCTTACTTTATTAGTTTTCAATTTAAATTTAGCTTAAGTACTGTACTTTAAGAAACAACTTATACATACATGAGTATTTTTCATTATTTACATAAAATTAAACTTGAGGTAGTAGTTCAAAAAGCACCTAGAGAATATCCTATTTTCAAAAGCAAAATAAAATATTTAAAGTTTAATATTTTAAGTTACTTCTAAAATGAAGTTATTATTGCATTCCACAATTTTTGATAGATTTTAATAGTGAGAGAGAGGGATGATCACTATACTAGGGTTCACATTTCTGCAATGCAAAGGAACCTTTAGTACTCTAGAATATATGACTGAAACACATCTAAGTATTTGAAGATCACTGGAGTCATCTCTTGGAAACCCAAATTCACAGTATTTCATAATGAAAAATTTCAACCTACCTTACAGCAGGCAAATACACAGAACTTCTTACTGGCTGAGAATTGCAACTTCTTACTGTAATTTTTACCTGAGTCTTCCCACCCTCATAAGTGTGTTTGACTGACTCACCAATTCTACCTTGCTTAGAGTAAGTCAGCTATTAGGAAACAGAACTGCCATTTACCAAATAAACAAGTGCATAAACAACAGAACATACCCTGGTTTGGGTCCTCATTCCTTACTGTATGTTAAACTAAAGAGCAGCAACCTTCACGACATCATTTACTATTTGGAAATCAACTGATTAGAAGAACAAGAGGAAAAACCCTCTCAGGTTTTTTGTTTGTTTTTTACAAAAAATGAAACAGATATATAGGTAAGTATATGTATATATATATATATATGTACAAACACATATGTTGGGGAGTGAATACATTCTTTAGCACTCAGTGAAAAAAAACACAATACAAAGTATTGTTGTTCTTCGAGAAGGAAAAACAAACAGCCAAACTACAAACACACAGAGAAAGACACAGTAAATCCCACTCACCACAGAGAGCACCAGCACGACCTTCCAGTGTTACTTGCCAGGTAAATGAATCTCCTCGTTTCTTCTCTGTTTCCAAGTCTTTAGGAGATGATGGAAAGATGCACTTCCACAGTAACAGCATTCGTGGCAGGTGGTGTTGGACAACTGCAGGACCTGTAAGTGTTGACAGTTGTCACACCAATGTAAAGATCAATAAAATTAATTTGTTTCTTTTATCTATGTTCACAAAATCATTACAGCTGTGAACAAACATTATGCTACTTTCCCAGCCATCTCAGATATCTTTTCTCAAGGGTTTACTGGCTTGATACTCCATTACAATTTTCATGTGTAACCACATACCCACTGGCACTCTTGCAAGTATGCCATCAAGCCAACTATAATCTCTGTTTTACTAAGTACAGAGCCTGTGGATCACCAGCATAAAAGAGATGCAATAAACAATAGTGATGTTCAGAAAAGTTATGGGTTAATGTACTATCTAAGAAAAAACTGGGAGCTGTTGGGCAGAAAGAATAGCTGAAAATGTGAAAAGTGCCTTAAAAGTATAAACAAAACAGATAAAATATATTCTTCATGAGTAATTTAGTAATCACAATCAATAATCTGACCACTAACAAATATCAGAAAGTTCTGTAAGTTTTTCAAATGCCTGACAAGAGGGAAATACAAATAATTAGCTCATTTTGTTCTGGGATAGATCTTAAAAAAATATCAGTATGATTCTTCATGACCACAAAGACATTTGGTTAGATTGACTTTGAAATTTATCTTCTATATTTAATTAATAGAGGTCCCACCCCGTTACTGTTTTTCAGACATTGCTCCCAATGAACTAATACCAAATTTGGAAGAAATGACATTTTTATTTTCAATTTTTTTTCTAAAAATTCCGATTGACATTGTTTTTTAGGAACCATTTTGCAGTGCCAAATTAAATGAAACATCAAACGAACTAAGCCAGACAAAAAAATACAGAACAGCTTATTTTAGTTGAAGAAAAATTGTAGAAAGCTACTACCTAGTGTCATGAGGGCCGCTATCAACAGCCATCCAGCCTGTGTTCGCTGCAGTGAAATGCGACTGTTCTGAGAAGCAGAACACAACAAATCCTCTGCTACTGCCATGATTACCTTCAAAGTTAAAGAAAAAAAACCAGAGTATCAGCATCATAGTAAGCACTAAAGGATTTTTCAATACTATTTGCTGCAATTCTTAATCCTATTTCAGTGTCCCCAAATAGAATGCCATCGTCTCACACTACAGCAAGAAAAACTCAGGCTCCTGAAGTTGCAATGACCAACTTCAATATTAGTCTGGGACAGCTTCGACAGCTCCCGTGGGGTACTAGGTAACGTGCTTTGCTGCTTTGTCCCCTTCTTTTATTAGCAGTAAAATTAGAGCTGATAATTCTCACGGGAATATGTACGGTGAGGATAAAAGGGTTCTGATATTCTGTTTATGCCGCTATGTAGAAAAAGAATAGCATGAGACCTTCAAATCAGAGCTCAGAAGAAGCGATGAAAGGATTAACGATCTTTTTATCCCTGTTTTAGAACATGGTCTATCATTATCTCTGACAGTTTTTAATCAACAAATGGCATGACTAAACAAACAAGTTAGAATGGTGTTGTATGGTTAGAATTAATCCTATCTTAGCTTCTCCACAATAACTGCATGCGCCTACTATTATGTGCTAAATGCAAAGTGCCAATCTGTGCTTGTTACCGAAGCCCAAGCCACCTAGAATTACATGGAGGAACACACAGTGTGTCCACGGACAATTACCACAGTGTGGCTACACTTCAAAAGGTATTCTGCAAACAGCTTGCTTCAATTATGTTTCATATAAACCAAAATAAGTATTTCTTACATCTTGCATTATGTCTGGTTGCCAAAACAAACTGCTTGCAAATTAGTATTACAAGTAAAAAGTGTCATTATCACCTCGGTATAGGAAATTTCCTTCTATAACTTTTTTTCCACAGTATAATTTATTTGGACAATATAGACAACATCCTTCCATGATTTATTTGAAAAATTATAAGACCTCATAAAAGCTTGCACGTGAAAGTTTGCTTCAGAAAAGTTTGAAGTTACACTTCCAAAACTTAATGAAATATTAACAGTCTGAAAATACTAGTTTCCTCAATTCCATAATGCTACCAGATGGTTGCAAATGAAGACATTTATTTTGACAGATTCTTGATGGATTTAAAATATTTGATCCTAAAATTAAAATGGCACCCTGTTAAATTCTACTATTAAAAATTACCAACAGCTTAGTATACTTAAATTACCTGTTAAACAAGCATCCTAGAAAGGATTTCATTTGATGATTTTTGACAATTTTTCTCTCTGTGTACTAGAAGAAATGTCTTATTTTTGAAGGATTTTTTTTGAACTGAAGTGTAAGCACTAATACAGAAAACTAAATACATACAAACCCACTAATTATTTTGTTCTCTTGAATAGGTTCCACCTGCAACTCTAACCACTCTCTCAAAGGAAAATACATTATTATAAACCGGTTTCTGTCCAGGTCACTACTGTCTACGTTTGATGTTTCCTTTTCAAAACTGCTCTGTTTAACACTGGTCTCTTTCAGCTCCTCAGAAGAGGAGCTAGTCTGGAATCTGGCAGCGTTCCTAGGAGAGAATGGAAAAGGGCTTTTGTCAACTCCTCTGTTCTCCCCCCTGCCAGCTCGGTACAGAATGCAGTGCTTCTCCCACACGTTTCTGTGACCTCCCATACCTCCTCCTGGCCCTATTTCATCCTATTCTATTCCTCTAAAAGTAATCTTTGTTAAGAATTATGTCTCTCCATTAAACAGAAACTCAGCTTAACTTAGGTGTATAGTATTTGAATGGCACTTCTTATCTATATAACTGGGCAAACAATACTAATTCTGTTCTCTCCCCATGGTCTTTCAGTAATCACAAGGAAGTTTTTAAAAGCTAAGAAAAACAGGGTTTTTTTGGTTTTCTGTTTGTTTTTTTACATTTATATATTGTTTCATCAGCAGTTGAGACTTTGAATGTTGAGAACTGTAACTAGCAATGTCTGTTGAGGAGTGGCATGGAACTGTGAGTACTCAACAATGCTTGAAGAGTGGGCTGGATTCACTGCAAGGGACATTTTTCCTACTGTACTAAAGCATTCCTTTCATCTTACAGTGGTGTAATAACAAGAAAAAAACCCACAATCCTTGTGTCAGTGTGCCACTTGTCCCTACCGTCTGCTGGCTCTGAAACAGGTATTTTCAGAACTGAGAATGTGTTCCTACATTATGCAGAGAATTAGCATCTACTGCTGATATTTGTGTTGCACCACAGTTGTCCAACTGTGAGTAACTTCACGGATAATGTTCTCATTGAGATGGGAACAGCTTCTTCTCCTGGTCTGTATTTCTACATCTGCATATTCCTAAAACTGGAGAGCACAGTATATCCTATCTGAGGGATTGGTACAAGCATCTTAGACTATGTTAATGCAAGAAAAAGGTAGCAGTGTGAGTGGCTAATAAAGTCGCAGGTGACGTTTCCTGAAAAATTCACAAGCCTGACACAAGTGAGAAAAACACTCACTTATTTGAGTTATAGTATATTTCAAAATCCCCTTCTTGAGGAAAGAAAATATCTCACCAGTATACTGGGTTATGTGATCATGTCATAAAGAATACAAGCAAATACTACTGCAAAAACACCAAAGAACTGCCTACAAATAAAGTATTAAGACCGTACCTTCCCTTTTCCATGTGGAATTCCCAAAGGACAGTGTTTTACTGCACCCAGCAAAGCAGCAACAGCAAAACTGTAGCCAGTTATGGCTTCTGGGGAGGATTTCAATACACTAAGACGTTCAATGCAACGATCCAACAGTAGGGACACGTAGGAGGGCAATGCGACTGCAATACAGCGTAAGCACCAAGCTGCTGTTAGTCTGACTGAAACGCTGGGATGAAGAATGACAGAAATTACTGCTTCCAGAACTCCTGAAAAATACAATGCATAAACACACTTAAGAAACAGGCAAGTAGAGTGTCAAACAAGCAAAAATGTATACAGAGGACTAGTGAGGACTAGTGAACTTACCACTACCCAGTTTCTGTACTTCTCTTTAAAAAGTACTATTGATTTTTATTGTGAAATATTTCTTATCAAATTTAAATACTTTAATACTTGAAAACAAAAAAAAAAAAATTATCCTGAATCAAAAGTAACAATATGGAGAAAACCTAATATATTATGCAGTTATTTCCCAATATGCATAGAAAATATCTGTAAGTATTCTCAAGGAAGCAGGTATCCATGCAGGGGAAACAGATACCCACTTGAGCCCACCCAGAAAAAAATCCATTTCTCCCTGCAGCTAAATGAAGACAATAAAGGTAGATGAAGATACTCAGCTCAATCAAACTGATTTACTATAAACATTACAAAGTGTTGGACTTAAAATACAACACTTAATGGGATTAAATTTTATATTGATTTTGTTTTGTTTTTTTTTAATTAACATACTAGTACAGGCTGGAGAAGATACAGAACTCTTTGGGCAATGCCTGAAGATTTCCTACAGCATGTAAGGTCACCAACTGCTCTTCATTTTTTTTTTCTTTTAAGTTTAGTGGAAGAAAACAGAGAAGGATAGAAGAACTAAGGAGGTCCAGGTGAGGAGACTGCATGCCAGAAGAAAGGTTGCTATAGTCAATGCCAGACAAAGGATCCCAACAGATTTGAAAGAACTAACAGTCTAGCCAAAAGAAATCAGTGAAGATCACAGTGAACAAAGTAATATATTTTGCACTCTGCATTACAAAATAATTCAAGACTTGTACCTGTACTGGAGTCTTGCAGTAATGGTGCTGCTGTAGTTCCTAACCCATAGATGAGACTTCCAAGTTCCTGAAGTGCACACACAAGCACATGCTGACTTGCTGTTACATCTGTTGTACTAATTCTTGTTTCCAAGTTAATGTCACTCATTGCAGCATCTGATAACACAAAATAGGAAGATCCCCATTAAATCATTACCAACATGAAACAAACAGATCAGAACAAGGATTTTGCTATGGTAAATCTTTTTCTTTCCCCCTACAAGGATGATGGTGGGAGATCAGCAGCTCTTTTTGGAAGTTTTGTACAAGACTTTATCATGTAAGAGATCTGTTTTCTCCAGGAGAAATGCTCTTTTTGTCAATTAGGAACAAATGCTTCTTTTTTGAACCATCAGTAGTGTCAGCTGCTCTGAACAGGGGTGCAGAATCTGGCTAGATGAAAATATATGTTCATATATATTAACTGCCAATTTAACTTATTTTAGAATACTGTCTATACTTTATTGCTGCATATATTTATTATTTTATTATATTTATAATCTATTAGAATTATATTCACCAAGAAAGAAGTGTTAAAAATGACGTTTACACTTGTGTGGGTACACACATGCAGAAACACAGACACACACAAACAAATAACCAGCCCAAGTTAAAAACAAAGCAGTCCATCAAAAGCTGTCTACATTATTATGGTAATAAATCAGCACTATATATTCTATTTCTGCAGTCACTGGATTAGGAAGTTGGACAATCACTTAAAAAAGGAAAAACAGAGACCCAAATGGATAATCTTGTTAGACCCATACCCACAACTTTCTTCAGTTTCCAGATGGCCTGACAAATCTCCTTGGCAGCTGCAATTTGAGCTTTTTCCCCAAGAAGGCCTCCTACTGTAGCTCGAAGGATAAATGAAACACAGCGGCGACAGCCGATAGCATCCATCTGACTCTGAATAGCCTTAGGGTGAGACTGAGACACCAGATCTAGAATATGGGAAAGGAAGGCAGAGAAGTTCCTTTCAAGCCATTGTGCTCCTAGTGTAGAGACAAACACCACATATGCCTGGAAGAGATTTGAAAAGAAGCCATATTTTAGTGCAAAGTTGCCTGGAAGCCCACTGCCAGCTATCCCACCTTTTGTTTTTCACTAACTTTTTTTTAAAAATCTCTGCACATTGCCACAACTAGAGCATCACTAAACTGAGATTGCTTATACAGTATGCATCCGTAACTCACGCATGTTCTCACTTTCAGGTAGCGGCAATTTTTAAAAATCTATTTAAATAATTTAACTTACTATCCCAACTGTACTAGCACTATTGCAGCCTGCTTTGTCTGTAAGTTAATTGAAGCTGCTTGCCCACATTATTTCATTCCCGAGTGTGAGAAATGGCAGTTTACCCTGCACAGGCACTTGTTATGTAAAACACTGTGTTTGGTCTCACTGAACAACAGCTTCCAGCTATTTAACATTCTGCACGTGGAACCCAAATTTAATGTATGAATGCATTTTAAGAACTACTATGTTACAAAACTATAACCCATAACCCTGAGAGAATTCTGTTATTATAGGCTTTGAATTAAGGAATATTTGCAGCCTCCAAGCACTGCTCCTCTTCTCAATGAATTTTAATTGTTTGCCTTGCAATGGAGGTACCATAAAAAGACTGTGTTTGCCACAACAAAGAGAAAGAATGCAGAGTCACTTTACAAATCTAATCACCACAAGACCATTTATTTTGCCACATAATATGCTCCCTTAAAATGCCTACCATGTGCATGTGTTGGATTTTTTTTAATGAATAGATGTGCTACCATCAAGAAAATGGAATACAAAAAATGAGAATATGCAAATGAACACACAAAATTCCTCATAAGTTCACAACTACTACCCATAGCAACAAACGTACATATTTGCCTGATACAAACTTTGTCTCTTGTCTAATTTTAACAACAAAATTATTCACATAAACCAAAGCGAAATACCGTAGATGGAGAAATTGTACTATTAGATCCTGTTAGCATCTTGACAAATACTACTTAGGCTTCATAATGTACCAGTACATTACTCCTGTTTTACAGATTTGAAAACTGAGGAATTTAACAGGATAAACAGACTTGCAAAGAGTCATACTGCCATGGCTACATTTTGAACCTGGCTGTGTCTTGAACAAATATAAATTCTTCTTCCATAGGTAAGAAGCCATCTTCAGTGTTGTTCTTATTTTTTATTTATAATAAGCTGCAATCCACATAATAATTAATACATTTTATAACTGCAAGTGTTTCCTGCTCACAGGCACTGATAAACATTGCACTATTTTAACTGTTCTGGTACAGTTAGTGTGTACCATCTGGCACACGTACTATTGTGTTAACATAGGAATGCATGAAAAAGGAGACAATCTCCAAAAACCAGTACAAACAGTCAAAACACTGAACTGAAATATCTATTCCTGGAAAACTAATAAAACCACCATGTGTACAGAACACCCTAGGAGTCTGGCATGCATTTTCTAGGCAAATAGCTGTCAAGGTATTATTGTTCCCCAGCTTTTCTGTCTCTCTGCCAGAAGTTAATGCTTCCACCCAGCATGATCTGAGCACAGAAGACAATTTGTGAGCACTTTCTAGCTGTTCCACTGCAAAGTCTGGCAGCTTCTATCATAATTCAAGCTAATTTACAGATTTTTTGCACTGCAGAAGTTGAAATGCACTGAAAAACTGCCTTACTAGCAAAGAGGAACATATCAAATAACTGTGGGGACTGTAACATATTAAAATAATCACAGCTCTTTGATATGTAAACGTTCACCATGACCTTTAGTCTTGATTCACAGGTTTAACATTTGAATATTTAGGTCTTAGCATGCAAATGTTGTTTAAGATTTTATTTGCAAGAAGAAGCCAATCTGATATTATCTGAAAAATTTATACTGTTTTTACCGGCCTGTATTATACGGTCTGACTTCAGTCATGCTCAGTTAATAAGATTCTGTCCTCTAACTGAGCATCCTGGAACAGAGCAAAACAGGTATTTGGGGTTTTTGCCACTAAACTCTGTTTTCCTTACTTTTCACGCACTTATTCAAAGCAGAACCATTCTTTCACAACAGGACTGGGAATGTCCCTATATAGAAGGAAACTATTCCAAGTTCAAAGAACTCTTGTAACTTCTCCTTTCTTTTTTAGATATAAGGTATTAGGTTTTAAATTGAAAATTTGAGGAAAGCACTTATTTATATCACTTACTTGAAATTCATATCATGGGAAACTTTCAAAAGTAATACATATTTTATTTTGAAAATTTCAAACTATCAGGTAAACAATAAGCAACATCACAAATCTTTTTTTCTTTTTTTTTTTTTAGCATAACTCAAGATATAAATCCTTATTTTAAAATTACTTAAATTTAGTCACAGATACAAAAAAGAGACATATGGAGTCCAAAACAGTTACTATAGGATCATTTAGCAATCTCAGAAAATCATAAATAATGTAATCCAAACCTGGGTGACTCCAACTCTAACATCTCTGCTGACTGAACTTGTGCCTTTCAACATATCACCACTGGCTCGTAGAAAACCACAACTTCCACGCAGAAATCCAGTTCCCAAGAGCTCCATCACTTCTTCCAAAGAGATTCTGCGGAAGTTATGCCTGGTGGATGCTAAGAATAGATGTAAATCTTTAGAGGAATAGCTCTGTAAAACTTGAGACATTAGAGAAAAAAGTTTTAACTCTTACCATTTCAGAAAAAACAATTTGCACAAATTCAGTAGCACAATCAAATCCAAATACTGTTTGAGCTTAATTTCACAACAAAAACTCAGACACTTTAGGAGTCATTGCTCCAGTGAACCACAATATTTCTCAGTTTTTCTGTTTCAGCTAACTTTAAACAGTTTAGGCCATCAGCTAATACATATACAGACATTTACCCTCCCTAAGTATCTAAGCTCCCTCGGCAAAAAGGTCTGTATAGTCTACTCCTACCACCCGAAGATTCATGAAAGCCCTGACTAACTCATGCCAGCCTAACTGCCAAAGGCAACCCTCTATTCCAAACTCCAGACAGGGCGGATTACCTTTCTGCTATGCTTAGCCAGGTAAGAGGCCCCGCTACAAGTTCTCTTAGAAACAAAAGCATCTCACCTTAGTATTGAATTAGCTCTCCAAAAGAATGGGAATAATAGAATATGTTTACAATTGTCCAGGAAAATTATTTATCCTTAATTTCTATTCTGTTGTTTCATTTCTTGATAGAAAGTTCATATAAAATACATGCTGGGACATGAGTGTACAAACTTTGCATGATGACTGCACTCTGTACAAAATAACTGACCTAAAACTTTCAGTAAATTTTTCATTCTCTTCCAAGTATTGAAATGAGAAAAGGAAGGATAGGGTTTGAGATAATCATGTCCAAAAAAACCCCAACCCAACCAACCCAATATCAGCAGGTTATTGGAGAAAACACAGAAACTTCAGGACTATGCACTTCTTCACCTGCTGCTCCCTCCACCTCTCCCCCAGCCCCTTCCAGCCCCCCTTAGCTTCTGTCTCACTTAGCTCTAACTAAAAAGAACCAAAATAAATAAAAATAAGTAAAAAACAACGAATCAAACAGTTTATGAGTTTCTCACAAAACCTTATCTTAGCACTTCAGAAATACAAACACACTCCTTACGAAGAATAAAGTACTGAGTCTATGAAGAGGTCACAGTATTATTTTTTTTACTTTACTGGGAAAAGATGAGTGCTGGTTGCTTTCTGTAACACAGTAATTCTCTCCAAAAGATTCTTAGAAATTATAAATCAAGACTTCAGAGTTTCCAATGCAAATACACAGCCTCAAGAATTTTGAAAGGCAGTAAAATCAGCTTAAAGGCATCTAATTTTGTCATTTGCTGCTTATTGCACCGAAGGTCTTCTCTGATGCCATGAAAAGCAGAGCAGCTTGAATCACAATTACTCTGCATCCTGTTATATTTGCTTAGATTACAGTTAGATATTTAGCTTTGGGCTCCTGAGATAGGACTTAAAATGCCCAGTCTGAATGACACGAAAGACTGGAGATGTCAACTTTGTGCCAGGATGCTTCAGTTAGATCAAGTACTGTCTCTCAGCAGAAACTGTTACTTAGTCTGTTGAGTGAACAAAACCGCAGGCTCGTTTCTGCTTCTGATTTGTACTGCTACATAATCCAGATGTGACATTGATGACTGTGAAAAAACAGGTTGGAAAGATACCCTTCACTCTTCTGTTTGACAAAGTGGCACTCCCTCAAACCTTAGTTCTTTCTACGCTGCTGAAATTAATCTTGCCTTTAAATTCAGGTGGCTAATTTCCCTCCATATAACAACAATCTTGTAACAGAGAAAAATAGTTTTACCAAATATTTTGCTTTTTAAAATTATTTTATAAATAGGTAACACAACCAAACCCACAGCACTTCACAAGAAAAACATTACAAAAAAGACCAAACCAGAGATGCGAGCAGCCAGACAAAGCTTACATTGTGACTTTACTTTGGGCTTCAACAGAGTTTGAGAGTTTCTGATCATCTAACAGATTTTTTTTTACAGATGAGGAATCAGCAAAGTACATACTTTACCTGTTGGCTGTTTAGATGTTAGAGCTCTAGCCAATACTGTGCCTAAAAGTTTTGAAACTGCTAATCGTACATCGTAATTGGAACCTTCAAAGGATTTAAAACACAAAGTCACAACACTATCCAGATCTGTACTCCACATAAATAGTGCTTCATTCTGAAGTTCAAGAAGACACTAGACAGAAAAGGGAAATAAAAACGTTTTGATGTGGAAAAGCACTCGGTACAAATTGTAGTTTGCTACACAATACACAGAGTTCTCCCTAACAAAATAAGCACGTTGCTTCACACTAAAATGACTTAAATTTTTGCAATATCAAAAGAAATGAAGATAAGCAAAGAATATATTTACTGCTGTGTTCATCATCCATCAAAACAGAATTTTATTTAGAAAGTTTAATAAAAACAGCTCTTAGAGCACTTTACCTTTGCAGCAGCGCAGCGGACTGCCATGGATCGATCTGTCAAACACGACCGGGCAGCTTTGTAAATATCTCTGTGACAGGGGATAGCAGCAGCTCCTAAACCTTTTAATATATTTTGCAAACTAAGCATGATTTCATAACGACCTTGAGACTGAAAAATGAAAAAGAAAAAAATTAGAGCTTTGTAACCCTAAGCTCCTTGGAAATACAAAATGCTGACTACTGAAATAGGTAAACAATGGTTTTGGTCTTTTAAACTTTTAGAGACCTTTTTATGTGGAAGTTAGTCAAAGCTGATAACTTGCTCTGTAACACTATAAGCAAGTGAAAATAGTAATTCTATGGTCTACTGGAAAGTACTCGCTAGCAGTTTAAAACTCAACACATGAAGTACAAGTTGGAGTAAAAATGTTCTCATTAATAAGGCAATTACATTTTCTAGTTTATCCAGTTCTTTCATGAAATCAGTTTGAGAATATCTATGATCCACCCATTTATAGTCATAATCTATTATCTCTCTAGTAATTCTTTGGAATTTAGGCATTGATTTTTATCCTGTGACTTTCCACAATTTTTTCATATTTTGGTATCATGCGCTTTTGCCTATTCATCAGTCCATCTACCAACAGTAAACATCCTATTATTTTTCCAATCATTTTTTAAACATGCTGTTCCAATACCTCTGCATTCTTCATTGCTTTAAGCACATTCCCAACGGTGTCAGTAAAACTGTTTCCCAAAATTCTTCCCAATTTTTTGTATAAATAGCCCAAGCATACCACCGCAGCACTAAAACAAAAGCAAATCCAAAGACGCGTGAAAATGGATGCAGTAATAGATGAAAGGGATTAAGACGACTAACATAATCAATGGGCAAACAACAAAATAACTAAATACAATGTCCCAAAAAAGTAAGTGGATTATCAAAAAGGAAAAAAAAAAAAAAAAGTGGTCTGTGTATGGCACATACTCACGCTTTAGGAGAAATGCGGACACAAAGTTTGGGAAAATAACTTGGATAATACATAATACAATAATTCGGGTAATACAATCTTCCAATAAATTTTACAATAGGAATACAATTTTCATATCCACCATTAAATCTTAAAATTAATTTCTACTAAGCATGTCCTGCATCATGCAGTTTATGGCACGGTGCAGATGGCAGATGCTGCTAGAAGTAGCCAGGGACAGATTTATTTACAATTCAATGGTTAACAGTACACTGCAAATGGTCTAGTAATTAAAATTCTGGCATTTATGTATAACAATACACAATAAGGAAACACCTTGAAGTAAATAAAAGTATAAGCCCATGTCCTTTTCACAGCACACAGATTCTGAATTTAGTTTCCAGGTGAAATATGTGACAACTGGAGTCTATGTGCTCACTGGTATCTCCTTCAGCCAAAGCAAAAATTGCTAATACTGAGGAAAAAAAAAAAAGGAGTTGCATAATTAAAGTGTTTTCCTTTGAATAATTAATTAGGTAACAGTTTGCTTTTGTATTGGCAAATCTATAACTAAACCAATTTATTTGATGAATACAAGAAAAAAAAGAAATTGTATCTTTAATCACCTTTCAGCTTTTTGGCCAGACCTACTTAAATATGTCATTACACTCCTCAGCACCTCCTCCAACAAAACAACATTTTACTTATTCCCCAACTGAATTCAAGTTTCACATAAAGAATTTTAAAATCCTATACCAAACACATTCTTAATTAGAAAAATGCATTTAATATTAACAGTGATTCCCTAAATGGCAAAGCACAGTAAGAAAAACGAAACTGATGTTCTTTATCCCTCATCATACAAAAATCCTATTTTTGTTAAAGCAACATTTTTCATTATTGCTTTTATCCAACTGAGTACGCACCAACAGTTTGGATTTTAATTTTGTTCACAGTGTGGCTGGGCACAAAATCACAATTGCACCATATTACTACTAAATTGATCCTCTGATGGTCACAGATACTCTCCTTCATTAGCTTCAAGACTAAATAATATATATTTTACATCATAATCCAAAGAAGGAATATTTAACAAATATATACCAAAAAAACCCAAACCAGAAGTACCTTTTTACATCATAGGATAACCTGCAAACACTTCTACATGGTTGGCTGTACTGCTGTGTGCTTAAGAACTGTATGAAAGAGTCAATCAGTGTTGAACAATATTTCAAGCAACAAAGTGGCAATATTTGTTGATGAATTACATCTAGTCAACTGAAGACGAGAATCCAGCTACTTCTGCAAATCAATATTTAAGTTTCTATAAAAGTTCAAAGCGTAGGACTTCAGAAGCTCTTCTGACTGCCTTCTAGGAGTGTATCATAACTCTAGTTGTCTTTTTATTCCCCCCCAAAATGTTTCTTCACTAAATCCAAACTGTATTAACGATTGAGTCACTTTATCTGTCAAATCACAAGCAACAGCCAGAAGTTTCCAAGGGAGCCTGTAAGTTTATACAAGTTTTGCAAGGAAAAAGCCTCTCTGCTTGTGTTTTTTCCTCCCTGGCAGCACACCTCCATTTTGATATATGACTCTATATATAAGATACATTTAAATTGTTTTCTCTCAAATTTTGCCTTAAGAATTGTACCTGGAGAGATACCAACAAAAATGCAGAACCAAGATACTTAAAGATATGGTAAAACGGCACTGAGATCAGCTATGAAAGTTTGCTGCCCAGCCAAATGCTTTCAAAACGCTTATGGTTTAAAAACAGCCCTACTGGATATTAAAAAAACTTTGTAATTTTAAGTAAATAAGCTGTATTCCCACTCCATGACCTGTTTATCTGATCTGATGTAGCATTCACATCATAAGCAATTTTAGTAGGAGATAAGCACCTAACTAAGGTCCTTTTTAAAATGCTTGCCTAAAACATTTCCATCTTCCACTTATATGAAAGAAGAAAATTGATAATTTATGAGACAAGAGAGCAATACACTGGAAACTTTATTTAATGGAGTTTCCAGGTGAATCAACATACTGTGAACAATGATGGTGAGGTGTTGCTAGCAGACAATGTACACATGTACGCTAAACAAGGACAGACAGCAAACAAACACAATGCTTTAATCAAGAGTTAAAAAAAAAAAAAAGGAAAAAAGCAGTCTTTCTTCACTAAACACCAAGTATTTCATATACTTGCAGCCCAAGGTGAAAGATTTTACTCTAATTCTGTAATTCCATTTATTTTTCTGTAGCCTGTTGTCTCGGTGTCAGTACTGTAAGAAATCCCTTCTCCAAACCTTTTTTTGAAGTAAACCCTATTTTACTCCTACCTTTTTCTCTGCTTCATCTCTTATTTCCTCTAGTCACTACCGCTTACGTACCCAGCAGAATTCTGAACACTGCCACCTCTCTCTTTCTCCCCCAGCTACTCCTCTGCCTTTTGAGGCTGGATATCTGCCATTTCTGTCTGTCTTTGCCATTTCTGCCTTACTCCGATGGCCTCCATAATCCCCCCGGACTACACCGACATCACCCCACTTCCTCCAGTGCAGCATCTTGCAGCCGAAGCCAGGAAGACCTGCAGAGCTCCGTCCCATACTACAACTCACCTATAAATTCATCCCTCTCTTGAGAAGCCAGTAGTACAGCAGTAATTTACTTTGCAGGACTAAGAACCTTTATAGCAAATTTATTCTTCTTCAAAAGACTGAACAAGAGGTCAGTTGGAAGAAGAGGGAAACAAAAATTTACAATATTGGAAAATACAGCTGACTCCTTGCAAAGGAGTTTAAGGAAACTTCACTTGGGTTGTCAGAAATAGGATTCGCCCGTGAAGCAAAGGAGGAAGATGGATTCCGCTCTACTTTGTGTACTGTATCATTAGTGCACAATGACATTTTACTATCTCTACCTTTAATTTTTTCATTATAGTGAAAGATGTGCATTGTTTCAGGAATTAAGGTTATTCATAATATTTTGGCCCCTTAAGATTTGGTTTCATATCCTGCAATAACAGTTCAGGCTTCTCTGTTCTCTTGGCTAAGGTTTAGGCCTTTAGTTACAAACATTTCAGATGTTTCTAACTAACTATATCCGGTTTCCCAGTTGGAGCAAGAAATTTACTTAATAACTGTGTTGTGCACCTGGACTTGTACTTATCTGTTTTCCTGCTCTACTCAGCAGTATATTACTTTCTCCTTCTTTTTCAAACACCTGCCCCCACATAACTCCATTACCTATTGCTGGTATTTTCTCTGGCCTGACTTTCAATTACCTGGCTGGAGATCACTGTCTTCTACCCTTTTGGTTCTTGCTGCACACACATGCAATACCTAATACTACCACATTCTTTCTTTTATCTATCCTGTGGTAGTGAATTCAGATGTGTCATGTCAGGTAATTTTTTTTCTTTTACTAATGTTAAGTAAGTTATTTAGGAAAAGCTTTCTTCACCTTTTTTGTACCAAGCATTGTTTGTTTGACTTGCTGTAAAGCATGGTTTTTCGATATGGCAATACATATATTGCAAGCTGGTTTTGTCCCCTCACTAGCAAAAATGTAAAGCACAAACCAGCCTCAGTTTACCCTATTACCTTAAAGCACAGTATAGTCAGTATAGTTCTGAATTAGAGCAACAAGTTTAGCATTCCTACACTCCTAAAAGAATTAATTCAGCTCAGCTTTCAAATCACTCAAGGCATTTCTTTAAAGTGGATCCAGTAAACACTAGCTACCTCGCTCAAATTTTGTTCTAATACATGCAACTGACACCAACTCCCATCAGCCACCAAATTGCCTCTGCGTTAAATGCTTCAAAAGTAATGCATTTTTAAGGTGTTTTAATGTGATTGATTTTATGTTATATTTATGCGAATCCTAACAAGAAACTTCTAAATAAGGAAGAAAAATATATTTTGAGCTTATTTAACTTCCAAGGGCAATATATGTTGTAAAGTACTGACCAGACTTCTTTCCTCCCCCCCAATGTGAAGCTGAACTTCTTACTCAAAAATTTCCAGTAAAGGCACAGAAAGAAATATATAAAATGCTACACAAGTACTTAAACACTCATAATTCTGCCCTGAAGGTAGCATATATTAAATGATTAAAATAAAATTGCTATAATACCTAGGAGGAAGGAAGCAATTTGAATTTGCTTTCAGGTTTTAGATGAATTGAGTTTCTCTTTGTAATACTCAAGTCTAAAAATTCTAGAGATGTAATACCAAAAAAAAAATTACTTTTTACAGCTGGATACACCCACAATAATGCTACTAATCAGGGAGGCTCCCAAATTCTGTGTGTCGTATGGTACAAAGCTTCTACTGGACAAGGGGCAGAAATGAGGGAGCACACCCTCTCCTACATTAACTTCTCACCATGTGAATCCATCTCTCTTGTTATTACAGGATTTGAAGTTTGGGGTTAAAAAAATACTTACAGTTTCGTAGGCAGATAACTTGGTGAATCATCTTTACTCCGAATGAGTTCATTGCATTTGTCAATTGTTTGGTAAACAGAAAAAGTGTCTCCAGTGCTATAAAGTACAGCTAAATTCTTGGCAACAAGCCGTCTGGTAGGAGGTCCTGGTGAATTGTTTAATAAAGAAGTCAATTGTTCAACCAGTTTCTTCTGGTTTTCCCTTATATCAGCCTGGAAATAAAATCAGTAACCAGTTAAATTTCAGTTAAATCTAGAAGTCAGATAAAGATAATTAATGCTAATTCTCTTTACTTTTCATTATTACCATTCTGATAGTCTGACATTCTTAATATGTGAA
>KZ505637.1:4200198-4213097 GCA_002844005.1 Limosa lapponica baueri
TGACATCAATCATAGAGTAAGATTACTGAAGTTATCTGTGGCACAGCAAGGGGCAATATGCACTCATTAATAGCCAGTGTTACACACAGGGATACATTTGGCTTCTGTCTGTTATTTGAAAATAACATTCTCTTGCATGAGTGTTCAGTGAGGTTGTTCTTCCCAAAGCAAATCTTTGTGAAAGAAGAGGAAATTGCAGTAGGTGGTTAGTGCATAAACTAGATAATTTTTGCTAGCTGTAGGGTATTGTTAAGTATGAGCTGGTTTTATTTAAACTCAGCTAATTTTATTTAAAATACCTTCAGTTTGTTTATTCTAAAGCTGTATCCCCAGACTCATTAAGAAGAGTTTAATGAGGTAGAAATCCATTTAAAGTGAGGGTTTTTCCATATATATATTTGTGATATAAATGGATTGTTAAGGAAAATGGATTATACTACAGTCTGAGCAAATTATATAAGCAGATTATAAAGGGATGTTAATAGACAAGGATATTGATCGTTCTTTTTTGCACTACCATTATTTACACCAGGATTTGATAAAGAATGTTTACTCATGCAAGTTTCAACACAAATGCCTGTGAAACAGCGTATAGAAAAACTAGTATGACGTCTTTGTTTATGGATTCTTGGTGTAATTATGTCATATTTTCCTTTGGGAAGCCAAACTCATTTTGTTGTAATGCATCTTGCATTTCTTGAATCTTACTGGGCCATAGTTAGGTTAAGGACCTCTCTTTGTATGCCAAAGAATGATAGTAAATTTGTTGGTTAAATTTTAGAGGAGGGATTGGATTTGATTGTGGGTTTCATATAGAAAAGAACCTCCTGTCATCTAAAGAATATATCCATGCATAAAATATATTGATATTTTTATCAGTTATTATATAAATATCTTTTCCTGCTTGTTTTGGATTTGACAGCTGTCCCAGAATATGTCTTGTATCCTCTCCGCTTGTTGTTCCTGGAGGGGAGAGTAGGTATTTTAAGACTGGTAACCATAAGACATCTCTGGTTATTTTCACGTCAGTTCTCTTTCAGAGGGGCAGATGGCAGTATGAACCATTTCTAACAAATTTCAGTGGACATGTGTTTTTCCTTACCCTTTGTGCGAATGGTCATGCATATTTCATGTATGTTTAATGGAATGAATCCTCTTGTGAAGAGGGGGGTGGGTGCTGGGAGCTCTGCGGGTACTTGGCTTTCTCCTGTTTATCAGAGGATGAAACGCTAGAGATCTTTCAGTACCAAAATGATCTCATCTTGTCTTGAATTCTTCCCTAGGGATGAAGTTTTTTTTGGTTTTGTTAGTAATAAGTTTGGTGTTGCATACCAGTTGGCAGGGGCGGTAGTTGACTGGAACTTCGAAGGGACAAGATGTATCATAGATGTTATTCCTCTGTCTGCAGTGTCTGAAACCATGATCAAAGGTCTTTCAAGCAGCTATCACATCAACAGAGTGCACCTAGGTAGTGTCCTCTGTTTTGAAGAGAGACTATCCAAAGCTGCGCTGGCACTTAGATAGCAAAGATATAAAATAGGTTGCTGGTAAGGGTTATATCTTGGTAGAAATACCTCTTGTGGGACACACGTAGCTGAAAGGCTGCAGAGTGTGAAGGGAAGAATTAGATTTAAATGTCTTATTTTCTGCATTGTCCAATGTGGAAGTCTCTCTTCCCACACATACAGAGATTAAAAAAAAAAAAAAGACAGACAAGTAGCAGGGCACATACAAGGAAAGAAAGAGTACTTAGTTAAATCACTTAGAAACATTTCGTAAAGAATCACAGGTGGATGCCACTACTGCTGGGAAGGGTAAGACAGAACTGAGGGACTCCGCTGTGCTAGCTAGTAGAGGTTGCTGTTAGAAGAGTCTTTCATCATCAGAGATGGCCTGGAAAGTGGAATTTGCAGCGATGAATTGCAAATTTCCATCACGAGATAAAGAAAAATCCACAAAATACTCTGTAAGCTGGGATTAATGTTCAAATAAAGTATACTTTTTAATTTGGCCATGCTGAAACAACAGATCAATCCCTCAAAGAAAGAAAAAAAGATATTCCATATCTTTAGTTTAAGATGTTAAAACTGCAACATGACAGCTGAGAATGATAGTGTGTTTTGGTTTTGAAGTGATGTTTACAATCTTACATTCTGAACTGAGGCAAGTCCTTTGTTTTCTGCTAGATGATGATCCCTTTTTCTTTTCTTTTGCTCCCAGTTTACTTACTTTGCTTCTGGTTTTGATCTACTTAGCCTACTCATGCTATCTGTGATGAGCTATCTGGCTCTTCGTATTTGGTGATGCAGTCTAGTTCAAGACCCAATTAAGCTTTCTTCTTTCTACAGCCTCAGAATTGCCACCTGAAATGCTGATTAGCTGGAAGAGAGAAGATATTGCTGAGCAGTGATGTGGGTGTAGAGAGGATTAGGTTTTGGTGGTAGAATCATTTTATTGTCTAAGCAGCAGACACGTTATGGTGACTGTATTTAGTACTGACTTCTCTCTTACTCAAAGCGCTGTCCAGGCATTGAGGTCAGGAGTCTGCCTCCCAGCATCCTCCTCATTCCTCCAGAGGTATTTAAATAAGGAAAGTGGAGAGAGGGCATGAGGAATTTCCCTAGTAGTGAAGCAGCAGAAATGAGATGGAATGGCAGTCCTGTCACTCAAAGACCACAAGTATTGCACTATGCCAGTGTAAAGCTACCAGAAATAGCTCTCCCAGAGATGTGGGGTGAAGACTATCATCAGCTTTGCCTTGCAAACAGACCCCAGTTCTGTTTAGCCTTCAAAAGAGGCATTGCAAACTTCTGGGGAAAGATGACTGAGAGGAAGAGATGGCACTGTGATTTTTATCTTTCTGGTTTGCACCATAACTCTGAGGAAGGTCGTGACTTCCTCTGCCCCAGTTTTGTAGCATCATAGTTGGTACACCTCTAGCTCTTCCAGCAGAGCCAATTTGGTGTCCCCACACATGAAAGAATTGTTTCCAGTGAAGGCTGGTATTCCTGTTGGGTATTCCTGTTGTGGAAGAGCAATCCTGTGATTTGAGCAGTTGATTTTATGCGTGTTTAAAGTATGCAGCAAAAATTAAATACACTATTAAAAATAGATTAGTGTTTTGTTTAGTCCTTCATACAATTACAAAACAGATACTGGAATGTGTTAAATTAAAGTAATCAAAAGTTAATTAAATTTCTGAACAAAATAACAGATTCAGTGTGAAGGCTGTGTCAGGTACAATTACAGCTTTTCTAAGTGAGAAGCAGAAATTTGGCTCTGTTGGGAAACAAAGGTAGCCAGATAAAGGCACGCAATCTGCTTGCTTACCATGATTGCCTAAAGGAAATAAGAACATTATTAATCACAATTTCTTTCTCTACAGGTGTCAGGCATGTTCATTTGCCTGTGACATTTAACTACGTTTTTTTTTTTTTCCCCTGCTCAGGTGTCTCCCGCACCAAACCTTTGTCTGTGTGATTGACAGACATTAATGTTAAAAGGACTTCTGTATCCTGCTCCGGTGAAATCAACAGAGCAGTGGGAGTAGCCTCCCTACAGTACGTACCAGAGGGGCTCATTGTAACACCTCACAGTGGTTAGAACCAATACAATTTTTTTTTTCACAGAACTGAGCTAATCTAATAAACTAGTCCTGAACCTTTCTTGTGTAAAGCCAACCTTGACTTTCAACACAACACTTAATTCTGGAATTCAGAATTCCAAACTGACTCCAGAAGGAGTCCCTCGGTTTTCTGTTCTGGCTTAGGAATGGCACTGCCACATCCAGGCTGATCCCTGCAGGCATATTCAAATGTCTTTGTACTCGCCTCCCCAGTCTCCTGAGTTTGGGATCTGGGTTCTATGCAGTAGGAGCGCATGGAAACAACCTGGATGTAAGAGGACAGTAACTGAAGCAGTGGTGATGGAAAAAGCTATAAAAGCCTGACTCTGTGGTCACAGGGCCTGGAGCAAACAGGGAGGAGTAAGAGTGCTGCATGAGAGCCTGAAGCTGCACATACAGGCTCTTCGCTACCCCTGAGCAGGCTTGGTGTATTTGCTCAAGCCAGCATTGACCAGTGAAGCTCAGCTTCTTGTGGCCCACATGGAGCTGCTGACCACGCATCTGCACAGAGCCTGGCACTGGTCTGGTAGGACAGTAGGCAGTGGTTCTGCTTTGCTTCAAGCCATTGAGCTAACCCATGCCTGACTGATCCAGATGGGTCCTCCTAATAGGGGAAGTATTTAGACTGGGCCCTGTTGCAGACACTGTGGAGCACAGGTCCTACATTCTTTATGTCCCAAGTTCAGGAATGGCTTAGTGCAGGCCCAAGGTGACTCCACAAGTGTTTGTGCTGTGCCCCACAGCACCTGTATTACTGGTCTCTGTTAATGCTGGATACTGTCCTCTACTCCTGTCATGTAAAGGAATTGAAATCTGTTCTCTTCCCCAGCTATTGCTGCATCACGCCTCTCTTCACCTCATAAACACTTTTGCAATAGCAATTGGTATTACAGAGGTGTGGTTTTGTTAGTTAATTCCATTTCTTTCATTTTCAGTGAGAAATTTTGATGGTAATGTGAGGACATTGCTATAGACAAAAATGCATTAATATCTTCTAGGAGCTGGAACTTGAGTTCTCCATGTTTTCAATAGATGCCATGTTTAAAATTATCGGAGTATTGGCATAAAGCCTCATGTTATTATTAAAAAATGTACATGGATTGAGATGTGGCTCTTTCTGCTCCTTTCACAAGCAATATGAAAGGTCATTTATTATTCTCTATGTACCTGGAGGACTCCTTGCCTCTAGTTACTGTTGAGTGTGCAGGCATAATCAGGCAGCATGTCATTTTTTTTTTTCATTTATATGGATGACTTTCAAAATAAAACTCTTACCACAGCTTCAGGCCAAAAGCTTTCTCCTTGAGCCACAGCTCCTATCATTTCCGCCCCCCCTCAGGCATACTGATCCTTAGCTAGTCAGGAAAGCATCGCACAAATGATAGGTCATTAGGAAATTCTCTGAATAGCAAACCTCTGAAGTCATCCCAAGTGCTATTCGCCATGCATCATGATAAAACTGGGTAAGTTTGAAGAGGCACTAATTATATGCTTGATCTGTCATTTATCAGTTGCTGGAGCTGTTGTTCCCAGAACACAGCAACCCCTTTTGCAGCATAGTTCAACAAGATTGCCAGAGCTCAACAAGCCAAGCAGGGTTCACAGATTTTGGCATTTTATTCCCTTGGATGTAAGCTCGTTGCATTACAACACAAACGGGTATCTCACTTTGCCATAACACAGCATCATACACACATACAGTAATGTTGCTCTATGCGCTTTTCTTGAAATTGCAGTTTGGGAATTCATCCTCTTAGAACAAATAGCAGCTGTAGGACTTTCATTTACCATCAGCCTGTAGTTCTTGATGGTTTGTTTCAGTTAATACGATAGTGTATATATAATCCTTTCATGATTTTAACCAACTTAAATAGAAGGTGATCTTGTTTCCCCTCAGGTCTTGTGGGGGAAAAAAGCAGATGTTTAATGCAGTGAACTAAATAATGGAAGATTGTAAATTCTAATGAATATTCATGGCATCAAATAAGATAACGGACCATGTGTCAAGAAATAATGTGGCTTCCTGCTATGACTTCCAGTGTGGCTTAACATGTTTCAAAGAGCTTCCAGTGTCAAGAACTGTTCTTTAATATTTAATTTTCACAGTTTCTTAAAGCACAGATTTTTTTAATGCATGTTTTTGAACTCATTTGGGGTGATATTATTTCTTTATTATTTGATACCTCAGAAGCACTGCAGTGATGAAAAGGAGATTTTTCACATAATCTTTGATTGTTTTTTTTAAGCTGCCAAAGGGTCACAGATTCATTCTTTTACAATAGATGCTAAATAGGTGCTACAGAGTGAAAGTAAAATACTTTATCTTCAATGTTTGATGTTCTAGCAGAATAGAAAAATGGTATTTGGTATAACTTTTTCTAAAAGAGCTTTTTATTTCACAGATAATTCTTGGAACTGCTGGAGGCTTACATTTTTATGAATAACTGAGTAAAACAATTACTCTGTAACTTGGGATATGTTAATATCAATTACAGATATTTAATCTTTCCCTGGATACTCTGTTGCCCATAGGACGAAAAATAATTGTATCTTCATAGTGACAGCCTGAGTGAGGGCTGTGTCCAGATTAAAAAACCCTTCGTTTTGGTGCCCACAAATAAATTCCAGCACAAATAAGAGGTGTTGTAGCTCCTGTTATAGAAAAAAACCAGATCTAACTACTGCACTTGAGCTTAGAGAATGACTCACTCAGCTCACCTTCAGGGGAACCTCTAGGCTGTATCTGTGCTAGGAAGTTAATCAATTACAGGAAATACTCTTGGACACTGCAGCTCATCTTTACTTTTAACGGTTCCGGTAACGCTTTTGGTCAGGGCTGACTACAAAAAAATTCTGTTTCTGGCTGAGCAGTTAAGATGGGCCAGAGCCCATTCTCAAGAAGCAGGTAGCATGACACCACCCTGCTTTGCAACCCTCCTTCTCTAATGACTTCTGTAAGTCATAAGTGTGAGCTAATCAGTCAAGTGCTGAATTCAGCAATTACTGAGTGTAAAAAAAAAATTCGTGCTTTCTATCAATAATCCCTCTATTTCCTGTAATACTGTTATGTTTCCTTATGTCAAAGTTTGAATAGATTTGTATTTTAGAAGGTACAATGCAGTCCTTTGGTGGCAGTAATTAGAAGAATGTAAATTACATTCATTTCTGTGATAGAGTTGTTTTTTAGACCTTAGTTTCAAGATTCATAGGCCAAGAGCTTTCATGAAGATTTCACAAGAAAACTACCTTCCTCTGAGCCAATTACTATGAGAAACTTACTTACTTTGTTTTAGGGAGCTAGGAACCCTGTCCCTCTTCTCTTCATGCCCAGGGAGCTGGGATGGAAAAGGAAGATAAATTCTCTGAGTCGAGAGGAACTTGCTCAGTTTCTTGTAAAAGTTAAACTTCAAACCTGCTCTGCTTTAGGCTGTTCTTTCCTTGGTATAAGTTTCCTATAAAGGAGAAAATAGTCAAGTTACAAACGTGCCTATCTTTGCTCTCTGTGCTCGGAATGTCAGTTGGCTCTATTCTGCCTAAAGCAGCCTGCTGGTTGATATTAGAGGACATTAGCATAATTAAAAATCGGAGGCACTGTGTTTTTCTTTCTTGGGGGGGGTAAATCAGTAATAGCAACACTTCAGCATAAGAGATTAGAAATCAGGAATTCCATATTACATTCCTGGATCTGCTTCTGGCTCAATACAAAACCTTGAAAAAGAGTTACTTTCCTTCACAGTTGACGATTAACCAAAGGATTGCATTCCAGTAATCAGCTGCTCTGGCTCCACAGTGCTGGAGTGCCTCACAGTTTTACACCGTGCAGACGCAAGAAGTGTTCTTGGATCCCATGTGTTTTCAGCTGAGATGGGTCCTTACACACTGAAACACTCTGGAGCAGGTTGCTGCTGGCATAATTGTGTAAGGGGTCTATATACGCCCAAAGCGCATCAATGCCCTTCTGAAATACCTTGCACTTATTATGAAACAAGTAGTGAACGGCCATGGAGAAAAACTGAACTGGTTTGGAACATGAACCAGATTTTAAAAATAATTTTAAAAATAATTACTAAACACCAAAAACACTAAAAGTTGATGTAATGTCTCAATCAACCTCATTTGTCAAATAGGATTAATTTGCTGTACAGAACTCATTTAGGCTCAAGGTTCTGATGTTAACAAAAATGCTTCCTGTAAAGCATAAGCTCATTACTGAGAGAAATGAATGATGAGCAGAATTGAAAGGATTTCAGAAACTGAAACTGTGACTGAATGCCATTATGACTCAGATCAGTGGTGTCAAATGATTTACTGAAGCTTTTAGGACAGTGACCGCGTTTTTTATTCTGTATTTGTACAATGTCTAATACAATAGTTCTCTTTCTGGCCCTGGGACTCCTCATTGCAATTTATCTCCATTACTGAAAAAAAGAAAAAAAGAAAAACAAAGGAAAAAAGAAAGAAAATGCCAGTCTTCCTTCAATGTTTGTAAAATATATGGCAAATAGTAGGAATACTTCTAAAAAAATCAAACCCTTTGTTTTTTCTTCAAGTATGGAAATATGTTAATTAATAAGAATTAAGAATTACTGTTAATTCCATTCATGCAAGGAATATCTATATATCAGGTACCTAAGAAAAATTATGTGGCTTTGTTACTGAAGGGCATATTCAACAAAAGAAATCTCTTCATTTTCTGCAGCACTTGCTTAAGGCTGGAAAAATTGCTGTAATATCGGCTGCATCTTCACTGTGATGTGACTGTTACTATAGTAAGCAATATTAACCTGAAGGACTTGATGACTAACTTCAGAAGAATCTAGCAATAATTTAAATAAGGTTTTCATCTCTTCTTGACTGTGAAGGACTGCACTGATTAAAATGTCCACACGAAAGCAGTACACAAACTAAATTGGGCTCAATTATGCCAGACCTTCTTCCTCATTTAGCAAAACGTAACTAAAGGAGACAATGTATTTCTCAGTTTAAGGTTTGGCAAAGCATTCACATAGGATGAAGCTACTTTATGGTCTTATAGTTATTGAAAACATTAATACACATGATAAAGAAAAATGAATACATTATTACTGTTTCTTATGTGTTTTCATTGTGCTTGTTAAGATGTTGCAGTTTCAAGTATTCCATATATAATGAACACAGTTTGCTTCTTAAATAAGGTAATACACAGGTAAACCTCATCTGTTTTGTGTGGATATTTGAAATCAGAATCTATTCGAATCCGGGGGTCCAAACTTTGGGCACAACTGCCTCGACATCAGTGACATCAGCCTTGGTATCTAAGCCTAGCAGGAAAGAGACGTAAGAAGAGAAATGCTAATGAAAGACAGAGGCAACAGCGTGAGACATGAGGACTCTCCTCATACACGCCTGCAGTTGTTTCTCCTGTCATGCCTGAAATTCCCTACTTACATAGAATTACGGAATGGTTTGGGTTGGAAGGGACCATAAAGATCACCATGTTCCAACCCCCCTGCCACGGGCAGGGACACCTCCCACTAGACCAGGCTGCTCAAAGCCCCATCCAGCCTGGTCTTGAACACCTCCAGGGATGGGGCATCCATAACTTCCCTGGGCAACCTGTTCCGGTGCCTCAACACCCTCACTGTGAAAAATTTCTTCCTGGTTTCTAATGTAAATCTACCCCCTTCCAATTTGAAGCCATTACCACTCGTCCTATCACTACATGTTTTTGAGGTTTGCCTTACTGATATGGCTGGAGCCTGTTACTCCCAGGTACAACACCAAGCCCATGTGCATGAGCTCTGCCAGGCTGATGCTGGTTTGTGCAAGAGCAGATCTCGTCTCTCAGTATTAAGTAAAGCAACCTGGAAGTTACTTTAATTTACATGAGGAGCATAGCAAAGATAAAGCGAAGAACTCGCACCGGTAGGCATTTTGGCTTGGTTTATTTTGCAGCCTGATCTAGTTTGTCAACCCCACAGGAGAATGATAGTCTGCCAAGAGCCACGAGAGCAGCTCTAGCTTGGTCTCAGAGCCACCAAAGGGAGGAGGTGGCAGCAATCCTGAGACACAGTGCATGGGCTGAGCCAACAGATAGCATTAACGAGCCCGTGGCTCAGAAATGAGGGCAGAGCAGCAAGGCTCCCTGCACCAGCAGTTGTTGGGTAAGAGCACGAGAAGTCACAGAGGATTACCACTTTTTTCCAACTAGGCTTAGCTTTAAGAAAGCTTGGGAACAACTGCTGCAGTTTAAGATATCGTGGAAAAAGGGAATATGATGACCCCAGGTGTCCTCCTTGTTCTCCAGCAGTCTGAGGCTCAGATAGAAGCAGCTTCTTAACTTTTAAAAGGCAATCCTAGTGAAAGTTTTCCTGGCTTCTCCAGAAGTGCCACAACTTCCATAACTTTTTTTTAGGGAACTGTATCTTATTTTAATATATAAACATATAAACTACGTATAACAATATATGATAGGTTAACTCATAATTTAATGTATTCATCCGTATTTCTTAATCATACAACATCAGCCTCATTGTCCATCACATAGCTGGCCTAAAACTTAACTATCTTAGACCTCCTTTCTTCATGAACCAATTATCACTATGTGGACAAAAAAAGATAAAAACCAACATTTTAACCTTCATTATCTTAAATGTGCCAGGGCTGGGTGATCAGCCAGGGAAAAAAATCAGAATTGGTGACCATGCGCACTTGCCATAGTATGCTATGGTATACCTCTGTGGCCAAAGATTACAGGCCTGGTCACGAAGCTAAAATGACTCCTTAGTTTTGAAGAAAAATTCTTTAGCCTTTCTTTAATATAATTTCTACTTTAAATTGTGACCAAAATGGATGGCTCATATAAGTAAGAGTTTGCAGTGTGTCCTTAACTTACTGTATTATTAATATGGTTCTACGCAGACACCCAGGAATGAGAATGGAACCACAGGGCTCCATCAGCCTTGAAAGCTTACGGTCTTGATAATATACTCTTTCTTCGCTGCTTACTTCCTATCGCACACAAATCAACCTAGTTATCTACCAAGTCATTTTCAAATGTTAATGCATTTTTAAAATTTGGCAACAAATCTCTCCTGACTATGCCTAGATACCCTTAATTGATTTTGGGTGGAGAAAGAATACATTTAAACACCAGAAAATCTAATTTCAGACAAAAATCAACTATATTTTTATCATGTTACTTTTCAGGCTGAATAGCAATTTAAAGTCTTTGAAACATTTTCTTACACTTACTTAAAGAAAACATTATCAATTTGCATTAAAATTAAATACTATGTTTTTCATTTTGTTGAACTACTGAAAAGTCTGGAGCGGAATTTTCTGAAAGACGCAGAGATTGCCCACGGTTTCCACAAAAACTCAAGTCTGGCAGTAAAATCTTTGTTAATTTTTGGTTGCATTTTCCTGGACTCATATTTTAACGCTGTACGTGGACTGCAGTGACATGTCAGGCAAACAACTTAGACCAATGTTTTCAAATTTTTAAATAGGAAGCTAAAAGCAATTATGAGAAGTGTATAATCCATAAAACTGTCTTCACAATTAGTAGAGATGGTGGAATACTACTCAATGAAGCTGTAATCAATGTATTCCACTATTAACAATCAAGGTATTTTGAAAATGTCTGCTTTATTACTGAGCAAATTTAATCCCTTTCTACTGGCCAAATTCTACTTTTCATACTCACATTCAATACCAGCTACTGCCATGTTAGCTTCCCTACTATTAAAAAAACAGTGCTAAAGGAAATTATTACAACTGAAAATACTAGGAATTGTTCTTTCTTAGGTGAGACTTTGGAAAACTCCTCCAGCTCGCTTTTCTAAAATCAATTTTATTTTGTGCTAGATCAGCTTTACAAAAAAAACAACCCACAAAAATATTTGTGAGTGGTGTTCCAGTTGGTGTTTGAGCTATTCTCAGAACCAGAGAATATACTATGGAACGTTTTTGCCATTTTCTTTTCTTTCTATTGACTTTAAAGTGATGGGTATCTAAACCGTATGCTTACCAGTGATCCTGCATTACCGATTTCATTTCTGTGAGAAGCATAGTATTTTGCACTTTAACACTGCCTCCAACTGCTCAAGGTAGGAAATTTCTTGCGAGGCAAAAGGTAACATGGTTTCCCAAGGCAGTGAAGAAAAGGCCCTTGATGTAGATCTATATTATGGTTTCAAAATGAAGCTGGCTCATTGGTTTTCAGTATTCTTTTGCATTTTGGTTTGGCAGCAGGGTAAATTGTTGGGAAACTTTTCAGCTGTCTGTGCTAACTATGCAAAATATGCTCATGTGAGTATAACAAAAATGAGGTTGAGCGAGAATCACTTAAAGGATAGCAAAAACATTTCTTTTTATCATTGTAATTTTTGTGTGCAGCTGAGCGCTGGAGTAAGCCTTTGAAAATGGTGGTTTTTTGTAAAATGCTTGATTAGTGCTTCTAATAATGCAAGTCAAAAAATGACATTTAAAATAGTGGTGAAAATTCTGCTCAATGTGAAAGAGAGGAAATGTTTATTTTAATAATGCTTTAAATCCTCTGATCCATTACATATTACAACAGATACCAACAAAGGACACCATCTACACTGTATTTTATCTTTGAAAACTAGCGGGCTGACACTGCCAAGTGAATTACTTCTATAATACCACTTAGATGAATAAGGACTATTCATGGAATTGTCAAGAACAAACCATGTCAAACTGATCTCATTTCCTTCTGCAACGTGGTTACAAGCCTCCTAGGTGGGACAGCAGCAGTAGATGATGCGTATCTTAAAGTTTTAAACAAATCTCACATGACATAAGGAACCACAAAACAACAGGTGGCATCTGTCCTGGCTACAGGCCTCTTTGTTCTTTTAATTAATAACCCAAATGATGAAATGGAATATAGGGCCACGAAGATGATCAGAGGGATGGAGCACCTCTCCTATGAAGACAGGCTGAGAGAGCTGGGGTTCTTCAGCCTGGAGAAGGCTCCTGGGAGAGCTTATAGCAGCCTTCCAGTTCCTGAAGGGAGCCTACAGGAGAGCTGGAGAGGGACTCTTTGTCAGGAAGTGTAGTGACAGGACAAGGGGTAATGCTTTTAAATTGAAAGAGGGGAGTTTTAGACTAGATACCAGAAAGAAATTCTTTACTGTGAGGGTGGTGGGACACTGGAACAGGTTGCCCAGAGAAGTTGTGGAGGCCCCATCCCTGGAAGTGTTCAAGGCCAGGCTGGATGGGGCTTTGAGCAACCTGGTCTAGTGGGAGGTGTCCCTGCCCACGGCAG
>KZ505637.1:4256669-4287066 GCA_002844005.1 Limosa lapponica baueri
CATTTAACTTGCATTATGGCAGTGAATTTTCAAGACAGGAAAAAAGTGAGATGCTACAATGGGAAATTGTAGCAAAGATGGTCAGAAACATGAATAACTGCTGGTACTTTTTTTCAAACTTTTATCGTCTTTTTCCCTTTTAATACAAATTTAAGATTGTGCACAATCGTCTGTTTATCAATAGAGTAGATGTACCTAAAGTGTATATGCTAAATGCAAATTAATACTGTTTTCCTCTTTCTATATTTTGTGTTTGGGCAGCATCTTCCATTTGAGAAGATGCTAATTTCAAAATTGACTTGTGTTTCACAATATTTGTGTATTTACAGTTTACGTTTCATAAAACAAAACAAAGCTGTGCTTACATTATAAACTACAAAGATGTGTTTATACTTTGCAGTGCATAATTCTAAAATACAGTAGTCTCACCAGGTGTCACTACAGTGAAAAATTTGCCAGCATTTCAGCAATTACAAAAATATTTTTTCTATTTTTCTGTTTTGAGTTATCTTAGCCTGAGGTGGCTGTATAGATTGTTAGTTCAGGCTAAAGTCTGCTACTTTACAGTATGGAAAAAAAAAAAGAAATTTGAGGCATCACTGTTCCTTAGAACAGTAAGAGCAGTTGTATCTTTAGGGAGCTGGGATGCTTTTCTATTTTTATTTTTGTGATCCAAAGTACAGAAGTGAAAAGATCCAGACACTTTGTCCCTACACATGAGATCATTGCTATTATGTATTTGTTCTATTTAGAAAGGTCAAGATTTGCTATTGAGATATTTTGAAAAGGGGAACAACACTCAATAATAAATAGTGGCCAAACTTTGCAGTGCTAAGACCGCACTTTGATGTGCTACTAAGACTGAATCTATGGCTGGCAGAGAGTAAACAAAAACTCCGAATGCTTGTGAGATTTTTTTCTTAAATCTTTAATAAGCTTTCATTTAAAGCAAAGAAGGTCAATTGGCAGGCCTCATTTTATGCTGAAATTAAAGGAACTGCTTCAAGGGCAAGATAAGCAGATGACCGACTCATACCTTATAAAAGAATTTGTTTTAAAAAATTCTTATACTGATTTTTTCTACTTTGCTAAGACTAATGGATAGATAAGCTAATTTCTTCTCACCCAGAGTCCACTGAAATCAATGGAAATCTTAACACTAATTTCTATACCGTACTTCAATTGTGATGTTGATGCTTAGAAAAGCCTGTTACAGGAATTTGTATAATCATCACTAATTTGCTAAAATGCTAATAATCACCTTGAAAGGTCCCGTCTGTCCAGAGAGAGCTGCCTTAACCAGTCCTAATCAGTATGTACATATTTAAGGGAAATTATTGTACTTCCTGGAGATTAGAAGCTAAACATAGATTTAGGGACGTAGTTCAGCCGAAAGCACGGGAGTCTCCTTCTTTCCACGCCTCTGCCCCCGGGTTAATTCCCTGCGGTGCTGAGTATTCCTGTCACCCGAGTGCCATATATCCCTTTGGCTCAGGTGCTCCTGTGTGTTTTGGGACGGATATGATTGAACACATATGGGCTTGATTCTTTCTTTTTGTTTCCGGCTGAAGCTACAAAACCTGTTCTGTTGCCTTTCTTGTCGTAATGAAGGAAGCAGGATCTATATGGATCCCTGTAGCTTTATTGGCTTGCGTTAGCAGCTAATATGAAAAGGGATTATGGTCTTTGAAAGGAATTGACAATCATAGAAAGAAGTGTTAGGAAAGTCAGAAGAAAACAAAAACATTATGCAACAACTTCCTGCTAAGTGGAAGCATTTGCAGTAAATATATTTTAACTGTCTTTGAGGATTAAAAAAATTGGCAAAAAAAGAGCGCCTAACAACATAGTGAGAATGTATTTACAGCAAACATTTCTTGGCCTGGTTCCTCAGCTGTCATGGTTATGACTGTGCAGCAACTGCTGCTGTGGGAACAGGCTATGAGAGTATTTTCTTTGCTCTGCTTCCAGTACTCTCCTCTCTCGCACAGGATTACCCAGGTATGCATGTGCCTGCCCTCCTTTGCCTAAAACACCAAATGCAAAACATGAAGCTGTTTTGCTGGGTTTGTTGACTGGACAGGAGGAGAGCTCATGGTGTCTCAAAATGGCTGTGCTGGGGCTGGAACTGAATTAATTTTTTTTTTAGATTTTTTCTTTTTTTCTCTCTTTTTTTTTTTCTTTGTACCTTTGAGCTTTTGAAGGAAATTGTTTTGAGGTTAAGGTTTCTCTGCAACAGAGTTCAGAACTTTGTGCTTAAATGGCATCCAGCTTCATTCTTGGAAAGAGTGGGTGATTTATGCATGTTCTTAAGTGTTTGCTAAACAGGAATACTGGTAGTAGAGGAATTAGGAAAAGAGAAGGCACTATTTGTTTTCTTTTCTAAATGAAGCTTCCATTATTTACTTTGAGACTTTTCAAAAAATAATAGATACCTAATGCCCCTCCTCTACTTTCTCTATTCTTCTCCAGTAGTAAAGGACTCTCTTCTTTCTTTCTAGCTGCTGTGGGCTAGATGCAAATAGGGACATGGGTATTGCTGTGCTGAACATTCCAGTGCCAAATGGGTAGGTGCCCTGTGTGCCAGAATGGGAAGTTAAGCCAAAGCCTGGGCTGGAGCCACTGTGTACCTGGGATGGTGGGAATACATCCCTTGTGGTGCTTAGTGGTTCTTTGCCCTCCTGGAGGTACCTCCTGACTCTTTGGCAGTGCCTTAGCGTGACAGGTGCAGTATTGTAGAGTGCTGAAGTTTAGATCTTGGTGTGGAATAAGTGGAAATGAATGGTGTAAGTGAAAGTTGGTAGGTTCACTTGCTGGAAATGAACACTACTGAAGATGTTGAGCAAGAGGGCTATCAGGAGAGGCCTGTGGGATGTGTCTCTGTCCTGGATTTTGGCGCCTAATTGTAGCCTGTGTTGGGCAGCTCTGTGGAGCTCAGATTTAGAGCCAAAATCAAGTATCTTCTGTTAGGTGCCAAAACCTTTCTTTTGGTTTAACTTGACAGGCTTATTCTCTGTTCACAATAACAGCCTGGGAAGTTTCCATAACCATTCAGCCAGGACATGGGAGCTGCGAGTTCAGTTACTTTCTCAGTTTAGCATTTAAGCGTATATTTCCCACTTCCCAGGAGGGTGCCCTGAAATCACATACAGCAGTCAAAACCTTCTGCTCTACAGCCAAATCTGCAAGATTTCTGGGGCCAGGACAGGAAATTAAGATCTGATCTGAAGTCTCAGCTTTTCAGGTTAATACCTCAGTTACTGGCCTTATATAGGATTCTGGTTGCTTCTATGGCTTTTGCATTCTTGGTTTTACAGTGGCCCAGGTAAATGCCACCTGCCCGAGGAATTGAAACTCACACCTTCCAATTCATGGATAGGTTCTCTCATATCTGTAATTATGATATTATACAGCCGCAATTAAAACAGCAGAACCGTAGGCATTGCTTTTTATGTCTTTTTGATTTTTGTGGGGTTTTTTTTCAGTGGCCTCAGCTCACCTTTGTGCTGGATTCGGTGTTGCCACTGGCAGGCACACTTATAGCGTCCCTGCTAGATTGGGCCTGTGAGACTTGCTCCTTTCTCACAAGTGTGTCTGTAAGTAATGGATCCCAAATGGGCTTCTAGTTGAAACTTGGTGCTCAATGGAGATTTTGATATTTCCTTTCCTGAGTGGTGAAGATCTTTAGGAGAATTTTTAGGGTTGCTTCTGAATGCGTAGGTGGAGCTTACCCAAGCTGCTTTTTTAGGCTTTATTTTTTTTCAGCATTTCTTTTTTATCCGTTTCGTCAAAACAAATGTCGAACCCCCCCCAACATTGATGCGTTTTTTCGCATTGCAGAATAATTTTACTTAGTAAATAAACAATGAATGTAACTATGTAAACAGCTTTTTATAACTAATATATGTTAAACATTGCATTTAGTTGTTTTTTTAAATAATCCAATTTGCATTCTCACTGTTAGAAGCTGAAAGACTGATCCTTCACTCACACCATCCTCCCATATCTCTTTTGCTCCTAGAAAACAACTCCAAGAATAGCAGCAGTTTTTGTACCAGTATTCTTTGTAGAAAGTGATTATTTCTCAGATACCAAGTGATTGACACAAACGTAAAGTAATTGTGCTTAAGGTGCCAGAGATTAGTGTCTGTTTCTTTTTTCCCCTCCCTAACAAAGAAGAATCCCCACTTTTCTGTCCTATTTATGAACCTGCGATAGATGTTTCTCCCCTTGCAGTGTTTTGCTTCATCAACAGTATCTTTTGAAATAAAGAATATGTTCTCCCAGCAGAATGATGTCTTTGGAATGCAGCTCTTTCATTATGCAACTCAAGTGGGTGCCCATTTTAAGTACTTTTTCTGCTAGATGTAAATAGGTTTTTTTTCTGTATAAAAACCATGAAGTAAGAATTGGAGCTAAATAAAAATCTAGGAATCAAATAAAAATATGAAGACTGTCCCTTGCTTGGCAGTAGTCACTGAATGTCCCTGAAATTCATGGTATCAGCAACTTCAGCAAATTATTTTAATTAGATTCAGAATACAAGTAACGTTTTTAATTTATTGTTGCAGATTCATATCTGAGGACACTGGTGAATGCAAAAGCATGGTTCTGGGGGCACAGCAATTATTTTGGCAATCTGTATGTGATGCTTTCACAGATTATCTGTTGTCTAATTCATAGTAAATGCTCTTGCTGCTCTAGGAATAAGACCTTCAGCGCATCTTTAAATTGTGGGAGTGTTACGTGTGCAACTGCAAAATGTGTACAATATTTAAATTGTATTTATTTTTATTTTTACACCGTGTCAGTGTCTTTAGTGCACTTTCTGTGTTCCACTCTTTGTAAGGACAACCTTGCAGTTCTTGATCCTTTCTGACCTAAAGATAGTTCTTTTAACAGAGAGCATCCACCAGCATCACAGTCACAGTCCCATGGTCAAGAATCCCAGCAAGTCAGTGATCTGCTCTGCTTGGTCTCGCACGTGTTCTCACTTACACTCTTTATTTCACACTCTCTCATCCTCTTGAATCTTTCTGTGGGATTGAAAGGGTCTGTATTTTGTGCAGCCTTGTTGTTACTTCTTGTTTCTTGTTGGGTGTATTGATTGTTGTGCTCCAAGGTAACTCAAGCAGACCCTGCAATGCCGGTTTCATTAGCAAGCATAGACTATTTTGTATTCAGTGACTGGGGAAGATGTGCCTGTGAATTTTAAGTACAGAAAGTTTGGAGGATGGAGTTTTGTCCATATTTGTGAAAAAAAGGTTGTTTAAAAAAAACCCAAAACATTTCGTTGTTGAAAATTAACGTTTCACCTCAAGGCTACTTACCCTGAGATCTGATAACATCTCAACAGACAAAAAAAACAGGTCCCATATTGAGATTTACTGTCTTATGGCCACAGTTCAGTGGTCTATATCTAATTGATTCTATTCCAGTTTTTATATTGCACAGTTTATGGTAATATTGGAGTGGTTTCTTCAGCAGCATCTTAAGTGACTTGAATAACATCTATCATGTTATTTTCTTCTGTAATCCTTTTTCTGAAAGCCTTAGACTGTTCTCTGTAGAAGCTCCATTTTCTGTACAAAGGAGCGTTATACATTGTGCTTAAGAAACAGAATTTCCTCACCTTTTTAATTTAAAGATTTTTAGTCTAAACACTAATTTAAAATCAGTGTCTCAATGATGCGCATGAAATGATGTCTATATTAGTGTATTGGTATCCCAGTAAGGAATTTATTAATTTTCTCATTGTACCAGAATATGAACTGAAGTTTAAAGAAGTTAAGTGACTTGTGAAGAGAATTAGGGACATTGCCTTCCATTGTGTAGCTTAAGCATTCAGTCTTAAACTGTACATTAGCTTTAAACATTATTACAGAAATATTGGATAAGTATGTATGGGGGTGGGCTTAATAAGCTTCTCTCTTTTGATATTCGTTGCCAGCACTTGTAATATTTCCTTCTGTTGTTACTGTAGAGAAAAAACTGAATCAGACAGCATATCTAAATTATATGAAGTTAAATTGGGTCCTGATAATACTGCCTTAAAAATGTGTTGTTGTCTTTGCATTTGATAGCTAAACAATGCTGATGCCTTTGTATCTTAGTAGGGAGAGCTCAAAGAGAATTTATGGTTTAGATGATGTGCTTAATGTAGCTGCATGAACCTGGCATTTAGTTTAATTAGATGGTGTGATGCTAGCCCACTTTCTTCTGATTTGTTTACATTTATATTACTTTAGTTTTGTGCTTAAACTAGTTACTAAAAAGCATAAGAATAGAAACTTACCTAGTTCCATATTTCTTTTCCAGTCAGCATTATTCAGCAGCTGAACTACAGACAGTTCTGTATCATAGAACAGGAAAAAAGAGATGTATTTCTGAAGAAAAGCTTCTGCCAATTATGTAGTGCAAACTTTTGTGGGTCAAGGGTAGAGAGCAGCAGGCCAACAATCAATCTCAAGACGGACTACGTAATAAAAATTTACTTCTCAAAGTGTCGTCTTTCATAGAAGAAGTGCTTTGAGCCCCTGAGAAACGGGAATCTCAGCTCTTTGTAGTAACATCTTGAACCTAGTGGAAGAGTCTTTTACGCGCAGTAGTGCTGATACAGTCTCCCATCGTTGTGCTGGACATGCACAAAAGTATTCCTTTTCAGCTGTCTCCAGAGACTGTCCCCAGACTCCTGCAGCCCTGCTGGGCTGCCCCACAGCTGTGTGCCACCTTCCCTTCAGGCTGACGTGGCGTTGGCTGGGCTTTCTCAAGTGAGTAGCAGTCCGGTGTTGAGTGCCTTTCCTGGAATGCCCCGGTAGAGAATAACCTCTTTATTGTTGTGCTCTGGGAGTTGTTTAGTTTTGTAGGTTGTATAGGTGAAGGTGACAGAAACTTCAGGCTGCTGCATTTGCCTTCAGTTCTTAACATTATTAAAAGGCATCAGGGAGGCGGCAGCGGCCAGTTTCTCTTTTGGTGGTTGACTTGAACAGGACTCTGGCTTTGTTCCTAGGCACTTATTTCTAAAAGTTACTCTTAGTCTAATATTGAGAAAGAGTAGGAGAATTTCCTTCTCTTTACGGAAATCTTTGGAGGAAACTGTTCTTATGCTTTACCTCAATTTCTCTCTGAACTTGGCAGAACAGGCTGCTCAGAAATACTTTAGAGGGAATTTGAGCCATTGCAGCACATTGGTTTTTCATGATGTTAGATTGCAAGTCTTTGAGATTGGTTAAGCATCAGAGGACAAGTCAATGGGGCAGTCATCTTTGTTCAGAAAGTATTGAGTTGTATTAAGCACTATGGAATATCCTGCTTTGGTATAAATAGTTATTTCCCTATCAGAGATAAAGTTTGCCTAGAGACTAAAAATCTTCCGGCTCATGTCTGGGGAATGTTTCCTTTCCTTATCAAATATTTGTGAGAATAAATAAAAATATTTTTTAATTAAAATGCCATGTTTCATTATACTATTCCTAAATTACCTCATTTTTTTACATCATGAAACTCATTTGTTCCTGATGTCTTTGTATGCTTAAGCAGAATCTTTAAGTAATTTTTCAATGAAATATTTTTAAATATTTATCTTGCACTAACAGATGTAAATATATGTGAACAGTTACATACATATTCTGTTAACACCACAATTTTTTACCTTTTTTTTGTTCAGCTGTTTGCCTGTATTAATTCATCTGTATGTACAACCAAGTAGTTAGGAAGAGGGGGACAGACCCTGAGCTGCCTGCAGTCTCGCTCTTAGCGCTTTTCTGATACTGGTGTTCAGAGCTTGGCTGGCTGTTGCCAGGTCTGCACCTGCAGTGCTGCTTGATTGAAACTCTGCGTGTATTCCTCTTAATAAGAACAAATAAATAATGTCTTCTGTTATTTACCAAACACCAGGATTACTGAAAAACCACAAGTAGCGATCTTTCTTCTGTGCTAATATTTTGTCATTTCTGCCTCATGCACAGAGGGTGCTCAGGCTTCACACCTCAGCAGAAATGCCATCTATATCTCTGTGCTTCACCTCAGGTTTAGCTTGCTATTTGGAACCCTTACTCAAAATGCATATATGGTATTTTGATTATGAATCGTCACATAATCAGAGTGATTGATTAAAGTAATTTACATAGAAGCATTGGTGGTGCTTCTGAGCAAGGGAAAATACGCAGAAGCACGTGGCACTTAATTACATTGCTTAACAATAAATGTCAAGTTAAACCTTTTTAAAAAGAGATGAATGCTATACTTAAGGAAAGTGCAATTACATTTCTATGGTTTGAAATGTTTTACACACTGTATATATTAGAGGGGCAGAGATATTAACACTTCTGTACGTGCAGAGGTGCTGACAGGTTTCAGATGGTACAAGGCAGGCTTTTGTAACCCTTGTCCGCTTATTGCTTGCAAAGGGAGCTCGTTTACTGTAATGTGCTGTTAATCTGAGCTCATTTACTTGTATGCAACAGCATTTGCATACAGACACACTTTTCAGAACTGATTGAGAACATGAGGACTAGTGGTCCTGATTTGGTAAATTGTTGCATATAAACAGGATTTGTATTCAAATTAGTGTTTTATATCACAGCCTGATTATACGTCCCATTTTAATAATGTTGAATGAATGGCGATAGTAGATTTCAGAAGGACACTCCTCTGATTCTGTGTTTCAATTCTAAATTTAATTAAAAATGTCTCTCCTCCCTTTTTTTCTCCTTTGCTGAAATTTAGTAACAGACCTGGAGTATCTTCTCCCATTAAATAGTGTGTACACTTCTGTAACAAATCATTATACCTTCCAAATTATGTTCAATAATTTGTTTAATAAAGACTGTCATACTGCTTGTGGGAGGATAATGGAGGAGCAACTGAACTGCACAGTGTTCATCATCTACTTCTCCAGAAGAGAAGAGAATATAAATAGTCTACAGAGAGAAATGGGATGAGGTGCAGAGTTCCCCAGCCTAAGCCTGAGCAAGTCCCTGTGTCTAGAAGACACTGTTCGTGACTAGGCAAAAACACTAGCTCAGTTCTTTTCAGCAATTATAGCTATGTCATTGTGGTGCAGCTCTCCATTCTCACCCTGAATTACAAATGAAAAGGAAGAGGATAAAATTGTGAGGATAACTATGTGACTCCATCCAAAATCAAACCTAAGATTAGTTTTAATGAGGAGGGGTTTTCCGATCTGGTTTGCTATCTGACTTCCACCAGTTCGGTGCCACTGCCGTGGAGCAGCATAACTCCCAGAGGTGTGTGTGGTGGGTAGTTCTCACATATTTTCGACGCGCACCTTGACATCTTCACTGTCGCCTTTCAGAACCGGTGTGACAAAAGCCGGTCTTCCATCCTACTCTGCACAGCAGCAACACATCCTCTCCGCTGCTGCTGGGATAGTGTAGCTCCTCCATTTTTATGTGCTCAGATTTATAAATATTATAATGGAGTACAGTTCATTTGATAAAGGCAGCTCATTTGTTTCTTTTCAATCCATGAATTTGAAGAAAATACATGAAACAAGGTGGTTTCAGTGCCATAAATTAAGTAGAGCGTTATAATCTAATTGCACTATGTGTTAACAGAGTATTTTTCCTGTTGCCTAGCAATGAGATTTACCATGAGATTCACCATGTGCTTAAGATTCCATTATTAACTTCTGTTTTCAGAGGTTTTGCAACTTTAATAAAAATAATTACTCATAGGACAATCTAGAAAGTGCATATTGAAAGGTCTTTTTGTTATGGGGTCACTTACTAAGGAAGCTCGAGGCAGAAAAAAGCTCTGGTACCCTCTGATTTCTGTACCCTTTCTCCTATTCTACTATACATGGTAAATGTCGAAAGTAACTTCTCAAGCAACAATTGTTTTGTGTGTTTTTGAAGCAGTAAGCTATTTATAAAAGTGTTCTTTTACTTTAAAGGTTCTACATAGAGATGTTTTTACCAAGGCAGCTATCTCTGCTTAGAAGAGTAGCAACTGCCTTGTGCTTCCCCGCAAAACTGAACACCTAGGAGACAGCTTGAGCACTGGCCTTTGAGGTCTCCATTAGTGTTCCACACAGCAGTAGAATAGGTCTACATGGTTTCCTTGGGGAACCGTAATGCTTGCTAGGTAGGAGGATCACATGAGCTTGATGAGGGAGACTAGTGCTTGAAGAGGTTGGAGGAGCAGAACCTCTGGTTAGAGTGAAAAGAAAAGCTATAGGACAGGTCCAGAAAGTCACCTTGTCCCACAAGAGGAGCTAGCTTAAAGTTATGGACCAGCAAGTATGTGCAAAACCAGACAGCTTTTAGCTATGGGAAGAAAACAGTGCATTTATTTTTTATTTTAGTTACTTCTGTTAAGAGTGGGGTTTGAATTGGCTTGCACTACTCCATGAGGCAGTGCTCTGCCTAAAAGCACTTGAAGTTGAACTTGTGGAGAAAAGGGCTGAAAACCACTCTCAACACCCAGGTTTTTTCAAGAACCAAGTGTTTTTGTCAGACAGTGATTGGAAAATGTGTCAGAATGATAGTAGCGCTGTGCCACTCCGAGATATGTTTCAGGACTGCATCTTGCTGCAAGGCAGAAAGTGAAAAAACAGTTTATTCATAGTTTCTGTAGAAGTATTTAAGCAAGGAAAATATGATTCCTGGACTTGTAAAATTGGACTTAACAAAAGATGTCAGGTACAACCTTTACGAAAATACGGGGGGGGAAAAGGTATTTTGAGTTAATCCTTTTTAAAAAGAAGTAACACCCTCTATATCTTAGCATTTCAAAATGGTTGTGATTATTATGAAAGATTTAGTTTTGCATGTTGAGATTTATGCACTTAACTATTTATAGAGGGTATGCCTGTTTAGTTGCGAATCTTTATGGAACTTGACTTTACTCATGTTGGAAACTACTGCTACTTTTAAACATCTATATAATTTCATTTTGTTGCCTTTATAACAGTTAATTTTTAATGAAGAAACAGAGATTTAAAGTTCGTGCCTTCAAGTGAGTAAAGTAATTTTCACTGGAAAAGGGGGCATTCATCAGTACTGGCATTTATCTTGCTTTATAACTAAGCCAGATTAGTTATGAAAAATAAAGTAAAAAGCAGGTTTTTGGTTTGCTTTTTTTTTGGTAGATAAACTGGATTCTCTACCCCATGCTTATGTTTCAGTATATACATTTTGGCACATATATGTAATTTCTCTTTGGGGTTATGCAGTCATAATATGATTATGAATGCTAGTTACTTAGAAATCTGCTAGCTATATGTTATTTTTGTTGAAAAAATATAGATATTATTTTATAATACAGATAATATAGATCAATATTAAATGGGAAAAAGCGCAATGTTTGCTGTGGATAACATAAGTAGCATTTCTTGTTTAGCTAGACCATGTTTAGGTATCATTTAGTGCTCCTACAGCCTTTGAATAGAAAATGAGGAGAGGGGTGTGCTTGAGAGTCCCTAATTTAGAAGTCCAAAGTTACAATTTGCAACTAATCTTCCTCACCCCCCTTTTCCCATAAGTGCTCTGAAATCTTCCATCTTCATCAGTCTGCCTTGAGAAACTCCATTTCTCACTGGAGTGCTGTGTTGGGTTGGTGCGCTGTGTTTCACATCACTTGTGCTTCCCCAGGAGATCATCATCCATGCAAGAACTGAATGAAAATTCATGAGCCTTCCCCCGATAGCGTCTAACGCTTCAGGGCAATAACTGGGGGACTGGCAAAATGGCAATTGGTTTTGCTGTTAAAATGACACTGAGGGAATGTGTAAAATAGAAGAGAAAGTAAAATCTTTCTCGTTTGACATTTTCCAGTATTAAAGCAGCTCACAGACTGTTGTATCTTCTATCTATTGCATGAATGAGAAACATACCATATAGTTGCATTATGTCTGTGTGGAGAGAAAAATGATGGGGAGATATTTGTGGGTCTTTATTTTTAATGTGGTTCTGAATTCTAAAGCTTCTATCCTGCAGAGACAGAAGATCGTATGTCACTACTGCTGGCTAACAAGAGGGCACTGGTACTACCCTGCACCATGTCAGGGTTGAATTGAGCATCTCCCAAAGCTTAGTTAAACCATTGGGAAGTGTTTAGGCAAGGTGTAGATCTAGGAGCATTTCTGCTCTCATGAGGAGAACATTTCTTGCAGTGCACAGTGCTCTAGAGAGAGTTACTTGGCTCTCCTGGAAATCTGTCCTGGTAAAGAACATAAATAATCACGGCATTCTCATGTTTGAGCCTAATATCTTCAGTGGTTGCTCTCATATGATGCCCCGCAACCAGTAAACTTTTTTTATTGTGTGATGTCTGATGTATTTTGTAAGTTTGTATAATTATACCTGGTGATTTTCATTTAACGAATCTCTTGGGTTTTGTGTTCTTTTTTTCTCCCAACAGCTCTTTTTCGTAGAAAAAAAATCAGTACTGATAGCTCTAACTTTGCAACAACAAACCAGAAAAAAATTACTAAAGATTCATATATAGCTTCAAAGAAGTGGTAAGAAGCAAGCAAACTTGGTTTTAAATTAATGGAAACAACTCCTAAGCTGTGTTTGTTGCACAGACCCCACAATTTTAGCCTGAATTTTGCCTCACATTTGCTTCTAACCTGTGATTAAGCAGCCGTAATGTGAAAGTCTTAATTTAAGTTGTTACTACTTTTTTTGGGGAAAAGAACTCAATAAGGTTTATGCTCATAAAGTTAATAATAAAGTTGAACTCATAGTTTTGAGTGATCAGCAAAGATTGCATCTCTTAGAAAAATAGTGTCTTGATCTTGTACTGAAAGTGTGACTAAAAGGGCATCTCAGTATCATTCTGTCAAGGTGTGCTTGGTTCACTTGTTTGATAAGTTACAGGAAACAAGGACTGCAATAAAACACAAAGTGCCTTAAAAAGACTTCAAACCTCCAACATACATTTTTATTGTTGTCTTCTAGGTTGACTGGGGTCAACTGGACTATTTAGTAATTGACATGCCACCTGGGACTGGAGACGTGCAGCTGTCAGTCTCACAGAATATTCCGATTGCAGGTACGTGTATTGTTTGACTGTTGCAGAGATTTGAAGTTTGTTAAGTCTGGGTGCTTTAGAAAAATCTTATTTTAAAATGCCAGTCAGAAATTCTTTTAATTGTCTTTCTAACACTAAGAAACTGTTCCGTCAGTAGTGTGGTGATGAAAAACACTATTGGTGATTTTTTAACGTGGTAGAATTACGATTGTGTTACTTTCTTCTAAGCTAAGTTTCGAAAAGATTGAGAAGCCAAGTATAACAGTACTCTAGAAGGAACGGCAGTTGTGCCAAAAACGGGTAAGGTTGGTAGTAGAAAATATTTTCTTTGTCTGTACCTACTGCATAGTAAAGCTAATACAATAAAGTAGTTTGTCTTCATGATTGCGTTTTAATTAGAAGCTGACAACGCTGTTAATGCACAACATTTATTCAGATAAGCTATGCAGCCCAGCAATATAATGATGCATTCTTTTTCTTCTTATGTTATGAATTTGACTTTTTGTAGGGGATTTAAACATTGACAAATCAGTCTTGATATATGCTGCCCTCTAATCTCATTGGTTTCAGCAGGAGTCAGAAATACTGCTTGTGAAAGGATGCTGAGCATCTCACAAGATCTGATAGACTGTACTGGTTTTTCACCTGTCAGCCAACGTAATCAATGTTAGGAACTCCGTGGTAGAAGAGACAAAGCGATCCTTACGGTTGCAGGCATAACTTTATAATTGCTGCGGCTCTTCACCAGGGAGTTAGTGCAGCACTGGAGCATGTTACCCAAAGAGTCTGGGGGATCTCCATCCTTGGCAGTTGTCCAGATTGTACTAGACAAAGCCCTAGCTGGCCCTATCTCATGTTGCCAAGAGATGACCTCCAGAGGTTTTTCCCAACCAGAAATTCTGTGATTCTAAGTTATTAAGTAATCAGTGGGACTGCTTGCTCCACTTTTTGGTGATATCAGGTAAACATGTTGATACAAACCCAAAATCTTTTTGATTTTGATACAAACCCAGCATCTTTTACTACTGTCATTCTCTTCCGAGTGCAGACTAGCTCATGTGCACAGGCAATCCCTGGTTCCCTCCAACACTCCTTTTGCTTTGCACTTTGGTGGCAGTAACGCACTGAAGTGAAGGTTCTAAATATTAAATTTATAGAACTATTTCACTTGCACGTAGAACTCTTACCAGGCTGCCTGATAATTTTAACAAATAAAGAATTGTGTATTGGTAGAAGTTCATAAAAGGATAAAAGAGCGTTACAAGTATAAGTAGAAAGACTTGTGGGCGTTATGGACATGCCCACATATAAAGGTAGTAGAGCTAACGGATTTGGGGACATACACCCTGGTTTCACAGCAAAACCATCACCACTGTAACAGCGCAGTGAAGTCTACACGGATGAGAGGAACCATTTAACAGTCAGGCAGCAGCTTGTATGTTTTCCTTGACGTGGTCATGTCTCAGCTGTGATTGTACATGATAACCACAATTATTCATATATCTCAAGCCAAAATTTTTGACAAATAGTTAAATTTAGTAGTAAGGCTGTGTGGTGATATAATCTTCCATGATGTCAAGTTCGGAAAATCTTTCATCTTTTGACATATAAAACTCAAATGTTAGGGCACGTGCTAACTCTGCCATAACGCTATTGCCTCAAAGTTGTTAATAACCACGGGAGGTTCTCTGCTGTCTGTGATTGTGCTGACTGGTGGAAGGGAGCAAATCAGCAGAGTTGTGATGAGCAGTTTAATGGATTTTTCCTATAAGAAGTAGAAGAAGAGACTTCTAGTGCCTCAGCTTATCTGTGACCTGCAGCATATGATGAAAAGCAAAGCATGATTTATACCCATTTTCTTAAATACAGTGCTTAGTATGTTGCGTGTGTGAGTAGCAGAGCAGGAAGACCTTTTACTCCCAGCGTTTTAAGCAATGAGGTGAAGCATGAAAGTGGTATGGAAGTTTCTGGTAAGGTAGAATTTCACACTAAATCTTGTACATAAGAGCAGTAAAATTATGAAATTAAAGAGGTGTGCCTTTATCTTCGTGGATTATGGGATCTTTTAAAGTATGGTGGGTATAGATAATTGCTGTTTAGTACAGTGCACCTAAATGTCCTAATTTAACATGGAAAAGGTCATTAGGCGCTTGATCTTCAAGAGATTTTTTTGCCCTTTTCCCATAGAATTCTACACGGTGTTCAGAAGTGTGAGTGGTTGTGGTGTTGGTGCACTGGGTCCTCTGGGACAGAGAGGTGATGGAGGAAAGTACTTTAATCCTGTGTTTCGTCTGTTTTGCTGAGGTCTGTTTGTGGAAGGTGACAAGATCTTTCTAACTGATATAGCACATTAGGGAAAAGAAACCTTAACTTAAGTTTTTAATTTATATTTTTTAAATACTTACATCTTCTTAGAATGTAATAGATGTTAACAGAAGCAAAACAAGTTAAAAAAAAAAAGGTAGATTTTCTTGCTAAGGACAGCAATGTCCTCATTCTTGTGTGGGTGTAACAAAGTGAAGAATTCAGAGTAAATAATTTTTATTCAGTATTTTAATTAGTTTTCAGAAACCTGTGGTTCTCATACATGTTGAATCAGGTTTTGAGGCAAGTCAAAGTAGACAAGATGTTGATTTAAAAAAAGAAAAGGAAAATAGGTTTAAAACAACAACAAGCAATGCAGATTTTCTTGATATGCCATAAAAGGGGATAAATTCTTACCCATGACTCTCTTTAAACTCTTCACTATGGCTTTCTGACATCTTTTTTTTTTTTTTTTTTTTTTTTTGTCTGTGAAGAAGTATGGACTTTTACAAATTCCAAACTGAAGACAGCATTTTGATTTGAATTGTGAAATGGCTTCACATTGTTACCACAGTTGCTCCGTTCAGCTTATTGCTTTGTCAATCCTAACTTCATAAAATTAGGAGTGATAGCATCACTTCACATTTGTCTTTCCTGTTAGTTGGTTTTGTTGAGCATGTTGAGATCGACTCTTGCAGTTTGAGAAAATAAGCATATTGTGCTTTGGGTGAAGACAAAGCAGACAAGGAGTGATAAGATTTGTAATTCCTGTCTTCTTACTGGCTCAATGAATTTTGGTGACTTATAAAGAATTTCCTCTTTTCTGTATTGTGGGTATTTTTTGTTCTCATTGGAAGGGCTTCTTTCTGTGCATTACAGCATGAACTGCACTTTCTTCTTTTGCTACTGGGTTTCTGTCTATTTGACAGTCCCATAGCCTTGTTTAGCTTGCTTTTATTTTCTTCAACCTTGTTCCTTTCAAGGGTATGGAAGAGAGTGTTAGAGATCTTGATGTCTTTGGAGCAGTCCACAGAATTCTGCTGGTTTTGTGGGCTCCATCTTCATTTGCAATTCATGTTTCAAAGCTGTGTGTTGCCTTTTTTTTTTTTTTTTTTTAACAAAAAGTATTTGGTGGTGTGCCATTCTGTTCCCTCTCCACTTATCTCTTTTTTCTTTATCCTTTGAGGATGCCACAGACAGTCATGCTATTAGTGGCATAATTTCTCTCTTTTTCCTCAGAGACAGCATATATATCTTAGTTAAGTACGTTTAGAACTGCATTATCTAGTTTGCATGAAAGTTCTACTTTGATTTGCATGCATGCATATGTGAGATACAGTATTTGCATTACTGTTTCTTCATTATTTATCTGTGGCTTCCAGTGTAGAAAATTTTTATTCTGTCTCTAAAAAAATTTGCAAAACCTGCACACATATTTTTGCCAGCCGCTTGCAGATTTTTCTGTGAGTGTGAGAAAGAGCACTGGTAAAGGTGTTTTGTTTGGAGTGGGTTTGGCCAGAATGGGGCATGAAAAACTGTAGCATTGCAACTTCTGACAATGAGAGAGAGAGACTGATAGGATGTGTGAAATGGTATTGGGTTTTAATTTTAGAATACTGGGGGTTTTTATTCCAGTACCATAGGTACCATAATTTTCTTGATTCAAAAAAGAGATTAGAGCAATACCTAATGGGTAAAAGCAACACAACAAAATATGTCTTATAATTCTGACTGTCACTAAAGAGAATATCAGCCTCACGCAACCTCAGCTGGAGTGACAGTTTTGTGTGGGTGCTTTTCTTTCTTTGAAAGAAGATGAAAAAGGAAACTACTGTGAATTTTGTTTTTTATTTCATTATTTTTAGTCACCTTACAAGGAGATGCATCTTATTTGGCATATTATTCTTTAATCCATAACTCTTCTCATGTTGCAGTTATTCGTCAACAAGCCAGTAGATGAGAAATTATATGATAGCTTGAAAATATGATGTATGTTTCCGCTCAACCACCACTTCTTTCTTCAGATGCGAGTCCGCTTTCCAACTAGAAATCCAGGGTCAGTCTGGACAAAAAGGCTTTGTTTATGGTTTCTTGTTACTTAGTTTGTATTTAGTTCTACTTCTTCACTTCTACTTTGTTCTTCTATTTCATGTTTTGCATGAGATGTCCAGAAGTGGGTTCTTTATCATGTGTTGAACATGCATCCTTGGGAAAGTTTGAAGCATTCTTACATGTTTTCCAGCTTTTAAAACGTAGGGGGTTTCAAATGACATTATGATGTTTGATATCAAGATATAGTGTAAACTAATGATATTATGAAGAGTAAGGCTTGTGATTCCTTTGCGTTACCTAGTTGCTAAATTGTGAAATCTAAGTTTGTGTATTTGTTTCATTATTTAGATAAAGGAGCCACAAATCAAATTAATAAATAATATCAGAGGTGGAAGATTAGCCTCCCTAAAGAGGGAAGTTTATCATTCTTTCCCTTTAGAACATAAAGACTGTGTGGGCAGCAGCAAGGGCATCTCTGTTTGAGGGGTGGTCCCAGAGCCCTGCACGAGTGTTTCTTCCTCACGAAGAAGCCAGATTGTGGGGCCTGACCATTAAATAAATGAGGCCGTCAACTGCCCTTTCTTTGTTAATGTTAAAGAGAAGTCTGGGTTAGTGAAGTGTGACAGCTTGACAGCTCTAGAGACTGACACTCTGTCAATTGACAGAACCCACTACAGGTTGATGCTGGAATTGTTCCATTTGCTAAACTTTGCCATATCACTCTTTTCTTTGGACATTGAGATCCCAGGGCAGTGGAAACCATTAGAAATATACACCTGTCCAGTGGGAAGTGGACTGAGACAAGCAAATAACTTCACATCTTACTAAACAATCTCTTAATAATTACAGTAGTGAGCATTGGAGTGAACTGTGTTTATACAGGAGACCTAAAGGTGAAACACTTTGTGTTTTATTTCAGTGCGCTTAATTTTTCCACCTTTTGGAAGTAACATATTTTTGGGTTTTTTTACACAAATCATATATTATTATAATTTTGTAATAATAAGGTCTAAAAGGCTGTTAATGAGAATCAGAAAAGGCTATTAGTTAAGCTAAGCGGAACGAAAGCAATGTGAATACTATGTTATCACAGAATCACAGAATGTAGGGGTTGGAAGGGACCTTCAGAGATCATCTAGTCCAACTCCACTGCCAAAGCCAGGTCGCTCAGAGCAAGCTGGACAGGAACCCATCCAGGCAGGTTTTGAACGTCTCCAGAGAAGGGGACTCCACCACCTCTCTGCGCAGCCTGTTCCAGTGCTCTGGCACCCTCAAAGTAAAGAAGTTTTTCCACATGTTCAGACAGAACTTCCTGTGTTCCGGCTTGTGTCTGTTGCCCCTCGTCCTGTCACCAGGCACCACTGAGAAGAGCCTGATGCCATCCTCTTGATGCTCACCCTTCAGATATTTAGAAGCATTGAAGAGATCCCCTCTGTCTTCTCTTCTCCAGGCTAATCAGACCCAGGTTTTAAACAGATCCATGTTTTTGTCAAGTTCTATAAAAGCAGCAGCATTGCTAGTCATACAGGGAATGACTTTGATCACCTTTTAGATTTAAAATCAACATGGTTCAGAGTTCCTACCATCTTTTTATTGCCTTATCCAATAAATGGTGTAATTTTTCCTAATGTTTGCGCCCTTCAGCAATATGTAGATCTTAAGTATTTCCTGAATGCCTTTTGTAGATAAGGCTGAAATATTTACCAAAGGAGTTTTTGTTACTTCAAATATGAATTTTCAAAGAATTGTAATTAATAAGGTTTCTTTTGAGAGCAGCATTTTGATAGATAGGTTTAAATAAAAACAAAAAGCGTATTTCTGTCTTTACTGACAAAGCATTAAAAGTCTTACTTCTAATCAAATTGAAGAGGAAAGAGTAGAGAGATGCCACCAATTTGAAGACACTTGGCATTTTTAAATTCTGAATGAAATGTGACGTACTAAACTGGTGAACCACGCTATTTACTCATACTTATGTCAGTGTCACACAGACCAGGGTGTAGCCATGTACACAACTGTTTTATAGCAGTGTGTCTCTTAGGAGAACCTGCTCCAGCTTCCACATACAATAATGTACAAGAACAGGAAGATCCAGGTGATGAATAGACTGTCTGCTCAGAAATGAGCATTAACAACAGCAAAAAAAAGAGAATTTCACATCAGATTTTTAACAAGGAAACATGGTTGATGTTTTAAAAAATTATGCATGAGTTAGTGTGGAAAAGAATTGTAATTTGGGAGATAAAGGTGTCTTTTTAAATTAACTGCAAGTGCAAGCTGAGTAGGCATGGTGCTGTTCTGTTGTCTTTTCTGAAGAGAAATGATCAAAAAAACTCCAATGCTGCTGTAGCACACAGTTTAAGATTAGAGGTGTATCTGTGTTCTGTCACTGCTCTTTGTGTAAGTGTCTTTTTCCCCCTTGTTGAATATCTCTTACTTTGATGCAAATCACAGTTGCAAGGCATCTGATCTTCTTTCCTTTTACTTTAACAATAATATACAATGTTTTTCCCGATTTCTGAGCTTGCTTTCTTCTTTTATGAAGAAGGTACATCATTAGTTTCTGCAGTAAATTTTTGAAGGTATTTTATGGAAGCCATCTGGGTAACAGTAAATTTTACTTGATATATTTTTGAATGGCAAATATTTTTAATATCAGATTTTTATGTAGATTTACTCTTTCTTTCATGCTGCATTTTGATACTTTAAATAACTGCAGGAGCGGAGAGGCAGGTTTAGGATAGATTGAAAACCAAATAAAACTTAGTCACACCAGTGGGGATTTAAAAATAGTTCTTTGTATTCATCTAAATGTAATTTGTATGCTGATACAGTTTGCTTCTGTTGTCAGAAAAAATCTAGTTGACAAATGCAAGTTATCATCGGGGTTGTCTTAGCTTCGGACACTCCTGGTACTTCATTATGAAGTGCCAGACCTATTAGAATCTGTAAACTTAATTTAGAGACCAAAATACAGTATGAGTTTACACATTAATGCCTCACACTCTTTCAATATAAATTTAAATTTAATTCTTGGCTCATGGAGATTGATTTAACACAGATTTCCTGTCCAAGCTGAAGTGATAGTATATTCAGTGCCAGTTCTTTAAATGTTATCATTCCTGAAAAATAGTTTCCAGGTATTGGGGGAAAAAAGCTGTGAAGTGTGGAGGCTTTGAAAACTGAAGTTGTCTGAGGTCTGGCAACAGTGGCTAAGTGTATGTTAAGTACTAGATTAGCTGCAATTTCCTCGGTTTTTTAGACCAATTATTCTGAATAGGAAGAATAAACGAGCGTAGCATTCAGCTGACAATTGCAAAAGATGAGAGAAATCCATATGAATAATGGTAGTGCATTCTCTCCTCTGGCTATTTCTTCTGAAAAAATAAATGTTTAAATCTGCCCCTTCCCCCCCCCCCCCCCAGCACTTCTAGGGGGAAAAAAGCAAAAACTAGAATGGTTTTTGGAGGTGATTGAAGTAGTCTTGGGTGTTGTCTTTTCTGTGGAGTAGAATCACTCTTTTACCTCGTTCTCTTCTTTGGATTAATACCTCTCATTAAAAAAAACCCAACATATTCATTTGTCAAAAGAGACTATTTGGACTTTGCTCTTGCCTAGTACAATGCTCATTATAATCTGAACATGATTGGCAAATGCCCTTGAAAGCAGGAGGTGGAATGGAGTAGAGGAGAAAAATGCCAATTCAGATAGCTAAGGAAAAGTGGAAAGTGGCAGAGTGTCTGTGGGGGAGTAGCTTTTTATTTTATGCCTGTACTTTGCAAGTAATGTTTGTTCACAGATGTTATTACAAATGTTTTCAGGGTTTTCGGTTTGCTAAATAAATATTGCATCGTAAATTGCATTAGTGTGACACATGTATTCGGTTTGCCAGACCAAATCCAAACATTTTAACACAGCGAGAGTTGTCTTTCCACGTCTTTCTCCATGTGATCTAGTGTGAAATGGATGTTATAATACTTACTGATCTGTTAGATGAGGGCAGTTTAACTTCAGGGCGACAGCTTTATCCAGCTGGTGATATTGCTCTGCTCAGTGGCTTCACTGACAGTTCCTCTTGCCAGGAGGAAGAAGCTTGCTCTAAGATCTAGGTTCTCTTTTCATGTGGGCAAGGTGGTGGTGCCCCAGTCTCTAATTACCCGCTAGTTCGTGGGCAGAAGGGGATGTGTGACTGTTGGAAACATACACTGTTTGAGCAGTTGTTCAAAGACTCCTCCAAGAAGAAGGTAGCGAGCAGGCTGGAGGTGTGACACAGCCTTTGGGGCAGTTCTGAGCTACATTGAGTCTGAAGGAAGGATTCCTTAAGGGAAAATCATGGTGGTGATACTTTTAAGTTGCTAGTTGTAATGAGATGTCACACACAAAAGCTAAAGAACTTCTTTACAAGATTTATCCAAGGAGATGGACTTTTTTTTTAATGATAATGTATCTGTAATCATTGCCAGCTGAAATTCTAGCAAAGACAGAAATCTTGGTTCTTCCAAGACCTTGTTCTGCATCTTCAAGTGCAAACTATATCTGTAACTGCAGCACCTTTTACCTATGAAGGAACAAGAAACTTAACAGAAGGTGAGAAGGACTCTGAAGAGATTCAGATTCACCAGGCTATTTATAACTGGAAAGTCTTGCCTAGAAGTTTGAAACTGATGCAGTGGGAAAGGTAGCAAAAGCTACAAAAAGCGCATGGGTGGTGTGGTCAGATGAGGCCATCCACAGCTACGCTGAGGTCTGAGTGTGGTTCCTTGCAAGAGCAGTCAATGCCTGGCAGTCACAGATGCCATTACTAGGAAAATGCAGTATATCTTTCTGTGTCTTTATCCTCCAGAAGTCTATTGGTCAGTCTTTCCGGTCAGTTACACTTCACTCTACAGGTTTTGGGGTGGCATTATTTACGAAGTTAATAAGAATAAGGGTGATATAAGACACAGTCTAATACTTGTGCGTGGAGGGACTGTCATCTGTCTGGATGAGGCGTACGTAGCCTGTTTGTGAAGTCAGCCTCTGAAGATACTGGAGGGGAAAAAAGTAAGTTAGATCCTTTTCATCCTAAGGTAGACCTTCTAAACTGCTGCTTATCAGCTGCTTTTTAGACCTGCCTGTTTTTTGCTTGGGTACAAATTGACTGTAGCTAAGGCTTGGAGAAATTCCACCTTATGCCTTGTAACCCAGAGCATCTAATGCAAACCTTAATGATGCAGTGAATATAGATGGTATTTTCTATATGCAAAAATTACAGACTGTTTCAGTGCTTCTAATTTCCTGAACACCAGTCCACTAGAAGGGTAAGTACCAATGTGCTGTGTAGGCACAGGTTTCTTTTACTGAGCATTAAGTACCTGGGGCTAAAAAAGAAAGGCAAACATTAGTGTTACAGGCTACTGTTCTGTTTCCATATATTGTGCATGCTAAGGATTAAAAATATGGTTAGCATAGTTTTTTGTCAACTGAAATATGGTGAAGTTACAAAAATAAATGGAATGCATGAATAAGTAGATATGTCACTTAGACCTAAATGTGCTCAACTTAGATATCCTTAGTATGCTCAAGGCACAGAAATTATTCTTCTGCATATAACTGCAAACATAGAATTTGTAATATATTTTAATGTGCAATGTGATAGCATTATAGTTTCTTCAACTTCTCTGTTCAATTTGTCAGCATTAGTTTGCCTCATTCAGACAGAGGCTTGTGTAAACATTACACGTATTGCTTCAAGAGATGTGCTGCGTGCATGAATTCAGTCATATTTCATTACTTGATTGGTCAAAATAACTCTTTACTGTTTGGTATTCCTATTAACCATGTAGAGCCAAGATAGCAAAGAAAGCGTGGGCTGTGTTCTTTCTTGCTCATCATTTGAATCACTTTCTGAATTAAACATATGCAAACTTATTCAGGGAGGGGAGCACCGTGAAAAGTCTCATTTGCCATATTTGGTTGGTAGTGAAGGAAATAATGCTGCTAATAATTTGAATTCTTGAACTTCAGGTTGGGTTTGCTGGACTAGAGTTGTAGCAAAGAAAGAGAAAAGATACTTATTTTAAAGGGCGTTGGTATAAGTCAGTACAAGCTGGCTGTGAATAATTTTTGTCTGTAATCCAGCTCAGAGTGAAAAGGAAAATAGGAGAGACACATCTGTTACACCCTCAGCAGCAGCTTCTTGGGCATGTTGGCTTTCATTTTGTGGAAGAAGCCATGCAAGTTGTCCATGAGCATAATTTTAACTCATGTATTTCAGAAGCCAGAGTTTTTCGTACAGGGAGTTGGTGTTTGTGGCAGCGTAAACTCTGCAAAGTGCCACTGGGTCTTTCTGGCTTATTAGCTTTTTCCCTTTGGGTGAGGTTCTCTAGCAACAGAATTTGTTAGTCAAAAATATCCCTCGGATAAGCTGCTTGTGGTTCTAGTGGGTGTTTTCATTGTGGATAGTCTCTGTGGATAGAATAGATTCGTGCCATGCCAATTATTGGATTCTTAAAAAAATTAATAATGGACGAGAAAATGTAGACTTGAGCTTTGTTGGCTGCACGGTCGCTTCTACCTGAAGATCCAGGGAAGGCTGAGCCAGCATCTTCAGAGAAGAGTGTGAACAAAAGTGTGAAACAACTAACATGAACATATACACAAATTTCCAATTTTGTTTGAAAAGAAAGCAGTAATAAGCATTTTGCCCAAGTACTGAACGATCTCTGTTTTACAACTATCCAGAAAGCTCGAGGACATTGAGTCTAAATTACTTATTTGTGGACTGTGCTTTTAGGGAAGGGTGCATATATTTTGTGGAAGTAGCCCTGCGTTTCAATGTCAGCTGTGAAGTGTAGCCCTACACATGGTGAAATGAGGAGCTAAGGTGACTGGGATGTAACTGAAAGGCTTCCAAGTTATTCTTTGCGACGCAGGTTGGCTCGGGAAAAACAGCAAATTACTCGGATGCCAAAGTTTTAGGGAACAATAGGGAAATTGCATTTGCTGAGTACATTACATATGCCGTTCAGTTCTTGGACTTGTGTCTAATATTATGTAAGGCAAAGATTGGCAGCTTTTCAGGAGCGAGGTGCCAGATTGTATTTTTCTTTCACAAATTAGAGGTTAAGAATGATGGTTGAAAACATTCAAATGCGCTGTCAGGCGGTGTTTGGAAACGGCTGGCTGTCACACAGGCAAGATGCCACCCGGCAGCCGGCGTGGGGCCGCTGCGAGGGCCAAGGGCTCCCTGTCCCAGCGATGCCAGAGCCGGCAGCGCTCTCGGGATGCTGAGGCTCCTGGTGCTCCGGCCCGTGCCAGGGGCGCCGGCGTTGTCTGCCTCTGGAAACCTACCCACCTCTTCCTTTGCCGTGCGGGCAACTGCGGGCCGGCCCGGTAGGAAACTCTGGCCCATGCATCCTACATTGTCTGTTGTAATTGCTGTTAGTGTGAAATTGGGCATAAATTTATTGTGTGAGCCTGGCTTAACGTGGCTCTGCAGAGACGTTTTAGCAACAGATACTTTGGAGACCAGATGGTCGCTGTGAAACCAGAGCTCATCAATTGACCAGTAATGTCCTCTTTGACATTGCATTTTTGTAAAATAGGGATGAGCATGAGCAGATTCTTGATGCAAGTTTCAAAGAAATAACATCTGAAACCCCTGAGCATATGCAAAACGCTGCTCTTTGTGAAGCGATGGGGGATATTATAATGTCTATATTGGTTTTGCGGGCTGTATTAATCAAGAAGTGGTATAGGATAGTGACCTGTAGGCTTACTTTAGAATGTAACCTTTGACAAAGAGCTCTAGCTGTTTTATATGTTTAATAACTCTTGGGAGTACTAATTACCAGGTAACCTGGAGCCATGTCTGAACAGTGAGCAATACTGTACTTTTTTCAAAGCTGGTGCGAGTGTGCACGAGTTCGCCTCTTATTTTGCGGTATCATTTGTACAAACGCACTGGTGTTGCATCCAGTGTAACGTGGTTCAGGATTGTGCTTGTCAAGGCTTGTATTAGAAAGTGTAGCAGGTTCAGAAAAAGCAGCAGTCTGATTACAGGCAGCTGCCTCTTGGCTTTAGGACAAGGCTTATTGCTAAATCAAAAGCTTTCAAATGTAATTATGACATGGGACAGTTACTGTGTCATTCCCAAAGTACCACCTCTGCAACCTGTAAGCATGTGGACCATGTTGTCTTCTATCCATGGTCACATGACAGCTAGATCAGCTTTCTCATTTAGAAAATATAAATGGTTTCTACATAGAAAAACCTATGATGAAAATATCTAAATTATTTCTGTCACTCCATAATAAAAAACTTAGCATCATTTTCTTCCTTAAATTAAAAAAAAGGTGTATAAATGTGTGACTGCTTTGAATTTAGTAGCATGTACTAAATAGTGAAAATATTTAACAGTATATAATTACTAATACACATTTTAATGGTGTTCCATGTTTTCTTTTCCCAGGAGCTGTGATCATCTCCACTCCGCAAGACGTGGCTTTATTGGATGCACGCAAAGGAGCAGAAATGTTTAGAAAAGTCCATGTACCTGTAAGCCTTTACATTAAAAATACCAATAGATTGTTTTTCCAAAATGTAAAAAAAGGTGAACAATCCATTTGGGAGTCACTTGAATTTCAAAACTTCTTGTTAAAAAAAAAAAAATTAGAATCCATCTTATATCTGTATCAGGAGCTTGCTTTGCCAGAAAGGAAAGAACTTTCTCAGGCCCAGGTCATAACAGTACTGGATTTCTTTTAAATCAGTTTGTTTAATCACCTGGAATGGATCAGACTGCTAAACAGAGTATCCTATGAAGTAACGTATGCTTTCCAATTGCACTGTCTTACTATATCCTCATTATGTGTCCTCTTCAGCACTATCCGTGATGGAGCTTAAAATCTAAAATTTCTTGAAATAAGGAAAAATCAAATATTGCTACATTTTAAGAAAGAAATTTAATTTTTGGGGAGATTTGCGCATAGCTAATTGTCACTTTGCCATTTGAAGGGCTCTGTGATTTTCATGCCGAGTAGAGGGCTGTCTGTATCACTTTGTTTTTCATGAGGTTTATAGCTTATTTGGTAGCGTGCTTGTTTGGAACATGCAAAATTTAAAAATATCCACAACGTTCATATGGATTAGGAGAAAATATTAAACAGGGTGACATCTTTGACTCGATATTTTGTATGTGTGCTACAAGTTGCTAAGTAACTGAATGTTATACTCTAGAGTATGTTCATGAAGAGATTCATTTTTCATTTGAAATGTGTAGAGAAAATATAAACTGAAATGCTTCCTTATCTTAAACAGTAAAGAAAAAAGCCATTTACTGTACTTTACATATGGTATTTCCTTGCTTACCTGCGTGAATGTCACTTCTACTATTTATTAAGAAAGGGAATTTCTTTTGTACCTAGTGCTTTGTTAATTTAAAAAATGCAACAGAAACCTTGAAGTGACTGCTTTCCCTTTTTGTTTTAATTTACACAATAGTTTAACAAAAGAAATACGTTGATAAATTCCATATTGTTAACTATTTCATAAACATATTTGTATGAAAAATGGAAGTATAGTAGCATTTATCAGTTGCTACTAGAAGAAAAACTAATATATGTAACAGAATAACACGGAATGTTTTATTTTGATTTTATGTTTGCTAAAATTATGGAAAATTATTATCTTAAAACAAAATTGTTCTCAAATTAGTACTTTGCTGAATTTTCCTTTTGTTTTAATGAGAAATTACCAAGATTTCTTTCTGTTTTATTCAATGTTCTTTGAACAGAATGGCCTCTAAGAAAATCATGCATTCCAGGATAGGCTTGGCTGCTATTAATTTGACTAGTGGTAAATAAGATATTAAATATCTTTTGATGTTATTTTAATTCATTGGATTTTTCAGATCTTTCTAAATCAGATGAAAAGTCACAGTGAAGCTGTTGTGCCAGATGCTGAGTTTGAATGCACTCAAACCAGTCAGTGGTTCTTGTGTTTCTCGTGGTGCTGCTTCATTTTATTCTAACCTTGTACCTACAGCAGCACAGACCTGTCATTTATGTCAGTGCTACAGCAGCTCCTGCTTATCTCTTACATTTCTGAGTGTCAACTAAATCTGAGGAACTAAAGAAAGTTTTGTTGCATAATTTTTGATGGACAACTTCAAACCTGAGTTTTTTATATCAAAGAGGTGGAATCTGTGGGACTGTGCTAAAATCATGTATCCTGATTATATAATTGATTGATCTTTAAAAGTCTAATTGTTAAAATCTAATTTTAATCTACTCTTTAAAAAAGCGCTTGCAAAGAGTCTACTCTTCAAAGAAGGAGAGAGTCTATAGGTTGCTGAGCTCCGAGTCTTTGTGCTTGCTTACATTTAATGAACTGGAGTCTCTCCCTTGTACCTATAGGCATACATACACCACCTTCTCCGCAACCCCCAGTCATTGCTTACCAAAGCCTCAAATGACATATGTAGTGTTACCTCAGCAAAGTCACAATTGTCCTTTACTGCTCTGAAATTAGAGTAGAATGACTGAAGGAACTGCTGAAAAGCTGGCAGTGAGTCAGGATTAGAACGAGGATTACAATGCAAAAGTCTTATTTTCAGCCTTAGGACATAGTCATTAAGAAGAGGAGTGTCATCTCCTGTGCAGTGGAGCCCACCTGGTAAGGAAGGAGTTTGCAAAGTGTGGCTGACTCCTATGACAAGAAGTTTCAAGATTCTCACCCATTATGTGAGTTTGGCCATCATTTTCCTGCATCCCAGAGGCTTGCTCTGGGCAGGTGACAAAAAATAAAATAAGTTTGAGTATTTAGGAAAAATCGCCTATTTTCACCTGCTGAAATTGAGTTCAGTTCAGTATGGTTTATCTTATCAATCGTATCCCTGAAAGAAAAAGACAGGCTTTTAGTTAAATCTGCAACTTTTCTGGTAGTTTCCTTGTTTTGGAGGTTATGTTGTGGATTTCACAGGTTTCAAAAAACTGCTAATGTAAACTCATCTGTGTGTTTCCTTCTAAGATGTACTAAAACTGTTTATTTGGCTATGTACTTACTGGTATTTCTGTAGCGTCCAGAGTACCCAGCCAAGATTGTGGCTTCGTATTGGAAGCTAGAGGCAAAAATTGCTCATTATAAGAGTAAAGGTAGGAAGACACAGATACTACTGTGCACATTTACTTGAGCCACTGAAACGTTAAGTGACTGAGTGATGGTTACGTGGTGAGTCGATGGCAGACTGCAGAACTGTCACCCTGACCGCTTCAGTCCCCCTCAGATTGGAGTAGAACCTCAGCACCATCCATCCTTAAGCACAGTGGAGGACTTGAGTGGGTTTCTCAGGAATTGTCTCCCTGTGTAAACACAAAGGGCTTTCATTCTCTTGCTCTATTTTCTTTAACTTAGAAGATAGTATGTTTGGCTTTTTGTATGTTTTGTTGTGTAACTGAAAGATTAATTGAGCATAAGAAACATGTAAACATTCAGAAACAGTGTGTGTGCAGATAAATTTATAATGAAAGGTTTCCTTGTTTCCTGTTATTTCTTGATAGACGTCTCTTCACTGTTGAAAATAGTGATTTGACTAAATGAAATTCAGTTCCGTGCGTTATAACTATCCTCTCCTCCAGTTCCATAGGTTAGCTCTTGTATTGCAGTGCATCTCATAATACTCGTTTTCATGTCATTACTGAGCCAAGTTTGGCAAGAGATGTACAGGGAAGGGAGCTCTCTGAGCAGTAGAATAGGATTCACACATACTTACAGGATAGTTTGTGTAGACAGGAACAGCTGCTTTGAAGCTTTTCCAGATCTATTATTTGAACAGGAAAATGAGAGTTATTACTGACTTCATTAGCAAGACCTATTACTTTGCCTGTACATTTCAAAGCTCTGAGGATCCTAGCGAACTCTCTTCCTTCTGTAAATATATCTGCAGAAATATGCATGCTAAAAATACACTCCAACACTAAGGTTGTGTGTGTTTGCACAGATTCTGTGTTAAACTGGGTGTTTATAGTTGGGAACTTAATATTCAAAAAACTCTTCATATTTCAGAAGCATAATTTATATATTAATAAATATGCCCTACTCATTGGCTGACAGAAACAACACTGAAAAAATAAAAATGATTGTGTAATGCTTTTAGTAAGATTTGTTGCAATGAAAACAAAACAGGCAGTGAATAAGACCTCTAAAACTGATTTAGCGTTGGGGATACAGCTGTATCAGCGTTTGCATTAACTGTGTCAGAAAAACTTCTTAGTTATTAACAAAACAGCTTTAATAGACCTTAACTATTCACAAAATAACAGTAGACTACGTAACTTTTTCTTTGATTGTGAATTCGCTGAATCATAAATGTTGTGTGACTACTTTGAGGAGAACAGAAAGTTCAAACCCCAAGATACCTGAAGATGAATTAATTCATGTAAAGTATAAATGTCAAATTCTCTTTTTTCCTGTGCTGCAGAAAATGGCTTCCCTCTACCCTAGTTAAAATAATATTTTGATTTTGTGAAATAATACTCCTTTCAGTGTTCTGCGGTTTACCAACACAGTGAAAATTCCATGACTTTAATTTAAGGAGAGCAGGATGATGCCTGCTCAGAGGTCACCCACAGGAGACTGTGGCTGTAGAGAGCCCTTTTTACCATCCCTGCACCTTGTACCCTCAGACACGTAGTGTGCCCTGTCTCTCTTAGTTTAAAAACTGGGTGAGAAAATTACCTGTAATAATGTGCCAGTAAGTAGAAACTTGTTCCTCTTGCTCCTCTGGCAGTCCCTGAGGGAGAGCAGGAAATGGGGAAAGTCTGTGGTGTTAAATCAAAAGTAGGTAATCTTTTTGTTTGTTTGTTTTGTTGTTGGTACTGTTCCTTAAAATGTTCCTTGCTTTAAACCTTCTGGAAGTTTTACATACATAAAAGAAGACTTCTTAGAAAATAGCGTGAAACACGTCACAGAGATATAGAAAAACAGGTGATAATATTTTGATCAGTTTTAACTTAGCTATAAGGAAATTTTTATTAAGATATTGTAAATAACATGTTTTTTT
>KZ505637.1:4303342-4395690 GCA_002844005.1 Limosa lapponica baueri
GTACACTGTTAAATACATATTAATGAATTCTAGTCAATGCACTGGATTTGAAATTGCCGTTCATAAAATGGCAGATATAAGTTACTGGGTTGGGAGGGTGGTGGTAGTTGGATCAGTCAGTTGAGCAGGAGACAGTGGCATTTAACCATAGTTTATAAATAGAGATTATGGACTTGACACACAGTTTTGTTTGCTCTTTTCAACTCCAATATTTTACTTTCATCTCTGTGATATTTCCTAGTGTACTAGTACATTTTTTCTAAAAATGTTAATCCTAACGACAGGACCTGGCTCTCCTGCGCGGTATGGATAGATGCTCTTTGCTCAGGAGCAGTGGAGACTTACTGCAAAATTACTGTGATCCTGGGTTACCAGCCCAGAATTATTAACGTCTGTAGCGCTGCGAGCTGCAGTTAGTGCTGCGGAATCCCACCAAGGAAGAGACAGAGGGAGGAAGGCTGGGGAGTGGGGACAGTGGGGAATGTCGGTCCCAGGTGACCTCCTGTGCAGGCGAAGAGCAAGACTCCCAGGATCGCCTTCCATCACCCTCGGAGTTATTTTTGCTTTCACAACACGGCCCTTTGTTTAGTGACCACGGTTCTTGTCTTTGCCGATAATTCCTGTTGTTTCTTGGGTGAGGAGCGTACGGGCTGTGTCTCAACACGGTGCGTTTCCTAGCTTTCAGAAGTTTCGGTTTTGGTGAAATTGAAGCTGAAAGAGGGTGCAGAATTGTTTGTGTCAGTGAAGTATCTTGCTATGAAATTTTTACTGCTCCGTTCAGGTCATGGAGAACTGTTTCACCTTTGGGACTGTGGCTTGTGCAGTCCTTCAGATGTTACATTTCTCACAACAACAACAAAATTTTTAATTGTAATTTGAAGTTATGAGAAGGGAGTAGCTTGCAAATCAGTTTTTCTCTAATTCAATTTGAGTTTAAACCACAACCCATTTTAGTTGCTCCGGTTGGTGATCACGCTGATGAAGTGACGTTAATGCAGAGAAAAAATGGCGGCAGCAGGTCATCTTCAGTGTATTAACAAAAACCCCTGGTAATTCTGAACTTGCTTCAAACTAGTTCAACGCACTTGGATCCAATGCAGCAGGCGAATCCCCCCATAATCTCTTTCCCTAGTAAGAGTATGGTTTTCACCTGGACCTACTCACCCTCCCCACTGGGTTTTTCCCGCTTGTGGTGCTGTTGGTGCCGACGAGAGCAGGCTTCGACCCGAGGCGGGTGCTTCATACTGGTTTGTCGGTAAACCTTGTTCAGGCTATTACTGGGCCCCCGATGTAAACCAAAGGCTGCAATCAAAGTGGGAAAGAAGGGGTGAATGTCATGCCAGTAGGAATATCTCCAGGTTCCCAGAGCCCCTGCTGTAATAATACTGGGTTTGCAGGTGCAAGAGTGTATGTGGGAGAATAACGGCAGGAGAGCAACGAGAGAGGAAAACCCCTGTTGCTCAGGTGAAAGATTAAAGAGCTGTGAGAGGCTCTGCAGGCTACAGCACTCATCTGCAAAGGCTAAGGCACCAAAGATGCTGTGTGACACTGCGGAGGGGATTTCGGGACTCGCTCCGGCTGTGCAAAGCTTCTGTCAGAGCATCCCCAGCCCCGAGACTGGCCCAAGCCCTGCGCCCAAGTACCCGGGTCGCAGGCGCTGCTCCCGTCCTTCCAGGTACCACTGGTGGGGGTAGGATCTCCGTGCTCGCTTTTCTGTGAGGTTTGCAGTACTTGCCCAAGGTACAAGAAACTTGTTCTTACTCCTGGCTTTGGCTGAGAAGGTACAAATCCATAGCTCCTAAACTTAGCCCTCCTAAACTTAGGTCCTCAGCCACCTGGCTTAGTCTTTGTTAAAGACCATCAAGGAGCATTCAGCACTTCTGATGACGCTGTATAGCTTGTGGAAGAAATACAGAACATCGTCCTAATCACAGCTAATTATTTTTCTAGCCTAATGACTTGGGCTAGACTTTGATCCTTGCTCCCAGCTTTATTGATGATTTTTACTGAATGACTCTGTGAATAAAATGATGAATTCTTAGGGTAATGTCTGGCGTTGTAGCTGCTTTCGGACCTGAGAAAAGTCCGGGAGGGTCTGGGTTTGGATTTTGCTACCTGTGTGTCATTTTAGTTTCTCATGGCTGCATCTGGGCCTGTATTGCTGTCGTCATTCTTATTTAACGGGAATTGCTTCCTAGCAGAGATGGTTAGGTGGAAAGGCTCCTGCTTAAAGAGGCTTGACAATAAGATGAATTTAAATTGCTGATTTAATTTCAGAATTGACTTACAATGGCAGGAGTTATAATGATGATTATATTTTATTTTGGCAGCATATCAGCCAAGGCACCGATATGTCAGCCACATATCACAAAAACACAGCAAAAGAAAAAATTAATTCCAAAAGTAGTTTTCAGCCTAAATCTAAGGCTTATCTTTTTTTGTGGTTCTGTTTTACATTATAAAGATATTAAGTCTGAAGAAAAGGTATATTCAGAGGTCTGTATTTTTCCATTATCTTCACATACTCAGGGAGGCTTTTCTTTTGCAGCAAGAAGAGGACAGGCACAGCTTGTCATTCCTTACGCACCTATTCCTCTCAGTTTCTCCGTTTGTACGAGTCTGGATCTGAATACCCACTTTAATCAATGCAAATAAATGACTTCTCCTAGGGAGTACGTGAGTCTTCCAATGAGCTGGTGGGGGGAAGAACATCTGTTGTCCTTTAGCATCGTTTTGAGGCCTTACAGATTTATTTGAAGTGTTTTCACTCATACCATGGGGATTTTCTAAAACTTGTGTTATTTCCTGTGGTCCAGAGGTTCTGTCTTTTCTGTGAGAGAAAGACAGGAGACTCCTCACACTTGCCTCCCTCATGTATGCTTCCTGTTACTAAACAAGGTCTGTTTTAAGAGTACTTTTTTTTTTTCCCAAATGAATTCTGAAGAAATACCGTAATGTCTTTTTAAAGCCCAGTTTGGCTGCGCATTTGGGAGAAATGAACAGGGTGCGAAACTATCTTATTAAGCCAAGCCCATATTCTGTAGATTTAGTTTTTGGACTGTTTCTCCAGTGTGTAAATGTTGCAGATTTTTTTACATCTCATTAAAGGAAACTGTGCAAATGAGCAGAAGTTCAGGAGCCCAAACACTTTCCTGCTCTGCAGTAAGTGCTTTGAGGGTGGTGTGAGATGTGTTTGTAGGCTGGTCACACAGGCCAGGATGAGTTTGTGTGTTGTTTTATAGAGGAGGAATTTCCATATAAACGGGCTTTTGTCTGTGATACCTTGAGGCCTCTAATTAATTACATTTGGGATGGAGTCGAGAGAGTTTGGGTTCACGCTCCCCACTTCCTCCTGCAGGATAATAGGACCCAATGGCTATTTCGGAGAGTTACGTTTTAACACAAGTGTTAAAAGGCTGGGAAAATGTGCCTCGTAAGCATCTAGGCTTTGAAAACGTAGTCTAATAAACCCACATGTATTTGTGAGTGCCAGCACTACTGGCATCTCTTTTGTAGTGCCTTAATATCCTAAGCTTTCGAAAGCCTGTGAATCTGTTGCTTGTTTGCACATTTTTATAAATGCGTGTTTTACAAATGCATTTGTTATTAGCACAGGCACTGCTGCTTCACTTTCGGCTTAATTTCTCTACAGTGTAAATAAAACTCCTTTTCTAAAGCAGTTTTCCTTGACTATTGGTAACACATCTAGAAAGTTACTCCTCTAGAGAAACGAACGACAGGGCTGTTTGCTGCTGGATGCCTTCTTCCCTGTTGGGTTAATGTAGGAAATTGTAATGTCTCGGTGATTGTTGTTGGTTTTGTTACCCTGGTGGGAAATATTTCTTCACTGATACAAAATGAAACTGCTGATAAAATGCCTTTTAATTATTAAGAGCTTGTAGCTCATGAGCATTGAAAACAGTACATGCTAGAGTAATTTATTTAAAATATTCCCATTTTTACGCTTTTTAAGCATGTTTTTTAGGAAAGCAGGAGTAATAAAGACATTTGGACGAACTCTCTGCTGTTGAAATGGATTGCTTTCTGCTGGCTGAAAAGGTCTGCCATTTTCACAAAAGGTATGACTCATACAAGTTAAGTATTATTCACCACCAGTGCCTGCGTACAGAATCCTGTACATGAATCTGCAGTAGCAGGTGACAGGAGGGAAGAGAGATGACATACCAGTATTTGCCTGGAATGACCTCATGCCAGGAAGCAATAGGAATTTGTTTGGCACAGCAAAAATACAAGCAGAATTACATTTTTAGTGAAGGCAGAAGGGTCAGGGCAAAGCAGGGGATGTCTTATTAGTTTGTAAATGTGACTGCCATATGAAAGGAAATAAAACATTTATACTGTCAGAAATAATACTGGGAATGTATCTGTCCCACTTCTGCCAGACCTGCGCAGTCGGGCAGTACGTGCCCTGGGGTGCCTGGCGCCCCGGGGACGTGTTGATCCTGGTGCTTCAGAGATGCAGCGGGACAGAATCGTCAGATCTCTGCAGATCATCAGGAGATGTCATCGCTTATGGCATGATTTTTGCATGTTAGGGACGCTATTGAAAAATATACTTACCCGTGAATAGTTGAAACCAGTTGCCACAGAACGCTACGTGAGAAACGGGGCGTCTCAGTTCCTGGTCAGTCTGTTTTCCATCAGATAACATGCCATCCTGGGGTGGTGGTTTATTAAAATTAGCATTTTAACTGTCTTTACCATGGGAGCTGAAGTTGAATACAATAGCGAGATATATAATCACTGCAAAGTACTTTTCCTGACGCTTGGGTGATACCAACTACCAAGGAGTCATTTTGAATACCTGGCTGAATTACTGTACCAGAGCTTAACATACAGTAACCTGAAGTTTCATCCTATTCCAGTCGGTTTTTTTCCTACAGTGTTTCATGTTTCCTTTTCCAGCACTTTCCTACTGTCAGTTGGTCAGATAGAGATTTATGTGCAGGGGCTCCTAGAGGGAATTTCATGCTTTGAAGTGAGATTGTATCATTTTCTACAAAACATAATTAGGAACGATGGGGTTGTTCTTTCTTTTCTGTTTCGTTTTCAGGAACTATAGTCCCCATAAGAGAAGATACTAATTGGACATAACTTTGGATAGTCAGTTTGGAACTCTTCTAACCAGACACTAATCGTATCTTGAGAGTGCAAACACACGAGCAACAGAAAGCTCTGGGTTTTTTTTTTTATATGAATGTCTTTATTTAAGCTTATCTTCATTGGCATGGAAACGATAATGAACTGTGGCAGATAAAATGCAAAGGACATTGGAGAAACACATGACTTAATTGTCACAGTTAAGGATCATGAAAACATATCTGTTGCATGCAGATTTCTGACGCCGTGTGTGCGGGCACCGACACTGGAGGAGCCAGCAGCATTCAACCACTGCCACAGAAGTTCCCACTTCCCAAGTGAACTCCAGACTCGTTCTGTCATCTGCTGTTGAGAGGAGTCACACCCTGAATGATGACAGCGCTGAACCTTTAGACTGTGCGTTTGCTTGTCCCTAACACAGGCAGTGACTCACCGAAATGTTTGTTCTCCACATTGTGCTCTGCTCTCCCCAGGAAAGCAGGGATCTGTGTACTCCGGGAGGTGTCAGTGCTGCTTATCAGGCTGTACAACACCCCCGCCGGGGCTGGCGCTGGTCAATATTTGTTAGCAGCTGCAGTTCTGTTTGTAGAAGGACGGTTGCCCTGGGTGATACTTGGGAACTGTGTTCTTAACTTGCGCCAGGCTGCACCTGGCAGTTGTTACGGGCTGGGATCGTCGCTCTCATTTACTTTCTGCTGGAGTGATGCTGCATTATTTGTAGGCGATGTGTGGCCCTGCAATCCTAAAGTGTTACCTGTTCACAAGGGAGAACCTGCAACAAGATTGACCCCTGAGCAGTGACAGCTTAGCCTGGTAACTCTGTCCCTTCGGGGAGAGCTCTGGGCACTGGGGGACTGTGGCACTGGCAGAGATGCCCAGTCTCTTCTTCACCACAAAGGACTTAGTAGAGCCTGTTGGGACACAGGGATAAGAGAGGTTTGATAAAATGGTAGGAGGAAATAGCCTTCCATGTTATGTTTGAACATGGAACTAGTCAAAAGGGAACCTGGAGAGAAGTTGGAATCTCTCTACTGTTTCTCTCGCCTTTTCATGAGGAACACCTTTCTTCTGCAGCATTGTGAATTAGCAGTTTTAAGTCACATGGCTTTGATAAACTGTATTTTTACTATTGGTGTTACTGTAATCATAAAAAGATAAGTGGGCTTTCTGTGCACATTTCATCCATGCCTGTGTTGCATATTATTCTTCAATTAGGTTGAATATGTCCTGATATTTTCGTGTCATTATGTTCTGGTTGCCTGTTAACACTGATCACTGTTTCTGATCACTGATTATTTTAGTAATATTACTTACTGTAGCACTGTGTAAAATAGATAATTATTTCCCCCTGTACATATTATGAAAATGCCCCATTATGCTTTCACACATGCAGTACCTCTCTTGCTTTCCATTGGGGCTCAACTGGAAAAATAGGAGTAGTAGTACACATTTGGTTTCTTTTTAACTAATTGTTGTATGTTTTGAAAAATCTTCTACTTATTCTAGCACGTGCTTGTCAAGCAATACCTAGAGCAAAATGTGAAGACATTTCTAATATGCTTTTATTGTTCTCCAGGTTCTTTTCAGAGTGTGTTATTCGTAATCTTTAAAAGGAACTGTTTTCTTTTCAAGAAGTGGCAGTGTTTATTGTGTTCAACTAAGAAAGAAAACTCAGAAAACCATTTATGATACAGTTTTATAGTTTCTGCTGTGGCATATGAAATGCATATTTTCTATAACCAGTGCTCTCTAGCTTAGTGCTACTAAAATATAAAATAATAGAGCCTGGCATTCATGGAGAAGAAGTGGTCAATGTGAAATGCAAAGAGGATGATTTGTTGTTTGTGTTGTAGGAGAGAGAAGGTAAGAAGATGCCTGCATCTCAAAGCCAAGCCCCGAGAGTAGTGATTTCTCTGCAAATTAGAAATATTATGACTTCTGTGCCCTGTAAGTAAGAATTAATTTCACTCCCGTGATGTGTTGTGAAGAACTGGATCTCTGTCTCTCTGTAGGAGGCCAGTTACCGCTTGACAAGACTGGCAGCGATGAAGTTTCCTAGCAATGAGTGCCTGACTTTTAAGGAGGGTTATTGCATTTTGATTAAGATCAGTTTATTGGCATTACTGTACGCAAGCAATTTGATTCAGCCCTTGCAATTGCTGAATGTTGACCTCCAGGCATTTTGGCCCATAAGACATCTGAGACTTTAATTTGGCAGGTGGTTCAAAAATCGTTGACTGACCTGGGATCTGAGGCGCACAGCTCTGCTTATGCATTGCCGAAGTTGCACTGATTCATCATCTCTCCCGGGAAACCTCTGCCGGGCGCACTTCAAGCCTCGCTTCCCCTAAGGGAGTTTTTGAGCATTCGTGCTCTTTTAACGAGCTGCATCGGAAGACACTCTTGTGAAGCAGCGATTCCACAAGAGCAGAAATACTGTCAAAGCTAATTCATCCTGGAGCTTGTATTAACTGCTCATTACCAGTGTTTGTCATTATGTTTTCCTCAGCTGTTGTTTTGGTGTAAGCAATGTCAAGTGATCTGACAACAGCAGAAAAATCACACTGCTTTCAGAGGGTTAGATGCAGTTTAAGTGTGTTTCTAGCAGTTAGCAGTCATCTGCAGATGAGCATCTCTTTGTTGGGGGGACCCATTCTGCAAACCGATGCAGATTTCAGCCCAGCGGCGCTACGTGCCGTGGTGCCAACCAGTTGTGGGGGGCTGTGGACTTGCCCGGCGCCACGCACAAGCCAACGTGGCGCAGTGCTGCTCTGCTCCCCGTCCCCAGCAGCGCGCTGCTCGTCGCAGTCGGGTGCCCTGATTCTGGTAGTCCTGCTAAAGGGACACTGATATGGGCTGGAAAACATTGTGTACATGTTGGTGTTTGTAATAGACACCTTGGACCAACCTCCTTCCTTGCGTTACAGGGGCTCCCTCTGGAAAGGGGAAAGTCAGCCCCCTTAATTTACTGTGAGGGCTATAAAAGGGAGGTGCTTTTCCCAACATTTCTCGCTATAGGAAGTTTACCCAACCAAGCAACCCCTTGGGAGACGGAGTAAGATGTGGGAATGGGCTACCAGCCCTGGGGCTCCGTGACAGGCTGAGCAAGGCTCATCTCTTAGAGCCCAACACGAGGACACAGCCCATCCCTGCTGCTCCCTAATGGATTTCACCCTTTAATTCTCGGTGAGTTGTGAATCAAATCCAGGTGTTACAGATCCCTTTTACGCCCTGCCCAGCACTGCCTGCCTGTTCCTTGGGTCTGGTGAGAGCTCTGTGTGTGTCGGGTGTGATCTGCTCGGGTGCCACACCGATGGCAGGGGAAGGCGGTGGCAGTTTTCAGCAAGGGACGAAGCTCTGCATGCAAAGGTGAGTACTGGGAGCGCATGGAAATACAGGCACTAGAGATGCACACGAGTCTGTGTGTGTTTGCAAACTACCTGCTGGTTTTGTTTAAACCAGAATGTCCCATAGAGGTGTGGTTTTGTGTGAGGCAAAGAAGAGGGAGAGCAGAAGGCGTAAAGAGTTGTGGTTGCACAGGGAAGCTCTCACACATGTAACCAAGGCAATAATTCCCCAGTTTAGAAATTTGGCCTGGGTCTTCTCTTCCAAAGAGAAACATCACAATTTTTCTCACAATGACTGTGAGAATCACCCTTCCTGACGTAACTTCCCAAAACAAGGAGGTGTTTCTTCTCATAACTGTAATGTTACTATTCTATTATTGGGGATGTTGGGGTTGTTACTATTATTGGGAATGAAGTAACAGCCTTTACTGATCTAAAAGAAAGTGCATGCCTGGGGGGCAGGTTTTTTACCCCTAAGATTCATTTTGCATTTCAAAGATCTTACAGATCACAAATATGTTTACCTGTTGTGTCAAGTAGAGTCACCTTTTTAACATCAGAGTAAAGTCACGTTGCTAAACTCTTCAGCAGCTCAGCATAATTAATTTTGGGGTAGGATGACTACCATTGCCTACTCCTTGGGCGCCATCAACAAGATTGTTTCTCCAAGTGGCTGTAAGAGAATGAAACAGCACATAGCTGTTTATCTCGTGATTATCTAATTATCTTTGATAGGAATAGGATTAAAAAATCAGATAATATTTGTTGGAAATTTGCTGAACTTTTTCTTTGCAACTAATCACACAGAACACTTAAACTGCATCTGCAGAGGCAGATACAAGAGAAATGAACACTTCTTTTCATAAAAAATTTTCCCTTCCAAAAGTCAATAATTTTCTTTTCATTGACTTTTCTTTTGGCTTTTATTATTTAAAAAAAAAAAAACACAACAAAACCCACAACAAAAAACAACCCAAGCCTCCCTCCTTCTTACCTCTTTCTGCTTGCTTTAAATGACTCAATTATTCAACAGAGAACATTGAGCTAGGTCTTAGGTATAAGTTCTAAATAGGAGGCTTTGGAGCCAGCAACAGTTGGGTGAACACTTTCAAAATGCACCAGTCCTAGTGATTTAGTCAGTTGAGGTAGATCACATTAATTTAGTTCTTTACCAGAAAATACCCTTTTTTCTTGGCTTTATCTTAATGACAGATACCCAGAAACTTCAGTTCCTTGATAATTTCATATTTAATGCGTACTCATACAGTCACGGAATCACCTTTTTAAGAACCTTTTTTTGAGACATTTGTTCTTTGAAAACACATACACATTTTTCTTTACTTTTTCAAAACAGAATTGGTAATGTTAAGACTTTGATTTTCAAATTTGAATGAATTGCAGCTTATTTTGCAAGGATTTTTCTTCCAAATTTTAGTCTGTTGTATACCAGGTCATTGTTAAAATTATTTCTGCTTTCCTATTATGTGCCTGAATTTGAAAGGCTTTGACAAAAATAAATAGGTGTGTGATTGCTCCAGATCTCTTGCTAAATATATAATGATAGGATATATACCACATATAATTGCTTCTAAATCCAACTAATTGATTGTGCCTATGTTTTTGTAATGTTCTCTTCTAAAAGCGTACAATTTGCATTTTGGGATATGCTGCAATTTACATTTACAACAACATTATTTTCACCCAGCTTATGCTAATATTGAGTTTCTAAAAGAAAAGGGAGCAATTCTGCACCCCCATTTTAAAGCACAGTCGGTGTGGCTGGTTAAGGTTCCACAGTGTGTACTGAAGAAGAGATTTGCCTTGAAACCTCTGGGTTTCTTTGTCTAGTTTTGAGAGAGCTTGATCAGATGCCCCTGGGGTCTTCCCCCGAGATCTACAAAACAAATAAATTTGTCACAAAAGTTAAGAGCAGAGGCAAGGAAACTTGGTAGATGTGTCATCTGAGAAATCCGCTTTATTATATTGCTAAAATAAAATACAAGGAGATGGCATAGATCACAGCTTGGATTAGGTAGCTGTCACCAGGAGGAGGAAAACTGGGCTTTAGCCAAATTTTGTAATGTTAAAAAAATACACAGAAGGAATGAAATTATCTCGGTCTCTGATATAACTACCTTAAACACAGTTTGTACAGAGATATCATTTTCATTTGCATCCTGAATACTTGATGCCTGCATACCTAGAAGGTATAATATTTCTACAGAAAATACCCACGTACTCAAATTTGGCATACAAAAGAATCCCTGCTCCAGGGAACAAACAGGTCTGAACTACCTGAATGCCTGTGAAGAGCTGTAAACCTTTCTCTAGGAAGGGATGTAAACCACGTTACCAAAACTGTTTGGAAGCTTTTTCAGTCCAGATTCTTCTGTGCCTATAATTTCAGCACATGCTCAACAAGGAGGCATTTGTGTAGCTGCTTTTATGTAAGGACACAATACTTGGTACATTTATTTATGTAATGTGCCTAATTATACTTGACATAAAACCTGTATGCTTTTGTATTGACTTTGCATATAGACCTGACTGGAAACATCCTGCTAAATGCCAGCACTTGGGCATTGCTGGTGGCACTGCCTTCGCCCACGTGCAGTGGAAGTTCCTGCTGTCCATCACGCTCTTCCTTGGTAACCCAGAGTTTGTTTTGGGGAGCAAAATGTACTTTTGAAGGACATGTAAGATAAGAGAGATCTTCTTCAGCTGTTATGCTAAAATAACTAAATGAAGGCCCTACCTCAACGCTTTTGAAGAATTTGATTTTCCTGTTCCTTTAGGCAGGAGCAGTGTTCTTTTTTCCTCACCACCGTGACGATGGTGTCCTCCTGTTGGGTTAAATGCTCAGTTACTCTTTCTGATATGCCAGAGACAGCAAAAGAAGAAAGAAGTTTGTGATTTCATATTGCTTTCACAGAACAATTAAAATTATATTATTTACATTGATTCAGCTATCTAGATATGATTCATAAGGATGGAAATGCATTTTTATAGACTAGGGCGCTGCCAAGCAATTGGTTTGGAAAACGGTGAGTGGAAATCACTCGTAAGAGGAAAGGTCATCTTGAGTGTGTGTGAATACGAATACTGCCAGATATTCTTTAACAACAACAGGTAACTATCCATCACTTCAGTTGCAAAGTTGCTTGGCACGGCCTTATTCTAGTATTTTCCCCACGCAAACAGACATCTAAAAATGCTTATGCTCATTAGCATAAACACCTTCAACAACACATTGAAAGTGACTTCTACATCTGGTTGCCTTGTAATTTATTAATAAGCACATGCTGTTTAATAAATGATTATTTTTTGTAAAAAGCATTAAGAATTTATGTTTGAGAGATTTTTTTTTTCTTCTTAGGGAAGTGAGAAAGTAGTTTGGAGTCTGATTTTTTTTTTTTTTTTCCCCTCTTTGTACCTGCTGCAGGTATCTATATTTTCTATGAAGACACCATGGAGTGCACAAAAGGGGAAACTTCACAAAGGTAAAAAAATCCATCATTTCAATACAATGAGACAGTGAAATGCTGAACAGGGAACCCAACCCTGGAAGGTCACCATTGATTGTGAATAATTTAAAGACGCAAACCCAGTACCCAGTTTTGCTTTACGGTTTTGCATTAGGGTGACAGCCTTAGCCTGCAACACTCCGCTCATCCAGATTTTGCTGATGGCTGTTGCTGGTTTTCTTTTCTTTTTCCATACTGAGGTGTGGTTAGTTACAGCTTATGTTTTTACCACTTGGATTTGTGTTTCAAGGTTATTTCCTTGTGGCTTGGAGCTTTGATGAGCTAGTTATAACTCTGTGTTTCCAATATGCTTTTACACATGATACACCTCCTTATATGCATGGCATACCTACTAAAGAAATTATAATTATCAAGTTGGCACAGTCTGTATATGGCCTGTCAGGGCATCTGGACATTTGCTGAGTATTGATTTTTCTGCATAATGTGAATTAATGGAAAATTGCAAATCCTGAAGTCTATTCTCTAACCCATGGCTTCAAACAGCATTGCAGAGGGAGAGTATCAAACCAGGGACCTGAGTGATTGACGAAGGAGCTGACTGTGTGAGTGCTTGGTGTATTTGCACAAGTTGGGAAAATTAAAGCTAAGCAAGAAATGAGAAATTACAGGCAAGTGCAAAACACTGTTTTATCCAACTTGAAGCCAGATGTCTTTAGATACCAAAAGGTTCCTCTCCTGTGACAGCTTTCAAACAGCCCTCACAGACTTCACCTGGCACCAGCTGATGCTGTAAGAGAGAATTCACTCATCACTAGCCTTTTCTGGCTTTATTTCCAGGGGAAAAAGAGGCCAGAGTCACTAAAATAAAGTCAGTATAAGGTCTCAAAAAAGTTAATATTTTAAAACATGTGGCTTATATTTCTTGATGTGACCTCCAGTTCTAGGCAAACAAAAGTGAAAGTGAGAACAAAAGTGAAAGTCAAGAGCTAATATTTTGACTCTGAGTGATCCCAAGTTCAGTATTGCCAAACCTAAATTTGCAAACCATCAGGCTGCATAAAACTCATGATCTGCTTAGGGAGAACTAAAAATCCAGCCAACTAACCAGACAAAAATACAATTTCATTTGCCTACTGTTTTTGAGACTCTATTTGAGACTGCATTCACAGGTTTCTGCAACTGTGCAGACTAGTACCATATTATTTTGTCTTAATGGAAGTCAACATAATAAACTCCCAGAGCTGCAGTATAAGGAGAAGAAAAATAATTAGGAGTATTTTAATGAAATTGTGGAAGTTGGCAAAATTGCAGGTTGTGGAGATACAGGGCAAAACCCCGTTGCTGTTAAATTATTGCTTAGATGCTGACAGAAAGGATTAGCTTTCTGCAGCCCTATTTTAGTGCAGCTGCCGTGGCCATTGGATGCATAAGGTTATAAACAGGGCTAATCAATGAAAGAGGACATCCTGTGGCAGCAAACTGGCAGTGGCTGCAATGTGACTAACTAGAAATATTAAGCAAATTAAGATCTCAGACAGAATGACTCTTCGAAAGAGCTCACCTATCTCCTGACTTGGATGGACCAGAGCAAAAAAATGAGGGACTTTGCTGGATGCAAACATCCTCATCCCCTCTGACATCAGACAGCCATGGGAAATTGCCCCCCAGGAATAGCACCCCTTCCTGCAAGCTCTGTATTTACTTTTGCAGGAGGCCCCCACCTGCCCGGGCGGGCGCAGGAGCTGCAGGGCCACCGGGCAGGGAGATGGGTGGGCAGTTGTCCTCAGCGCTGCGTCTAAAGTCTTCCTGCTGACTCTTGGATTAAATGGTGAGTGAGGACTCTGCACAATATCTTAATTGCTCTGGTTTCTACTCTTTTGTACTAAGCAGATCACTGCGTATAACATTGAGACTGAAATACGCTGTATCCCTGATGTCTAAGACACCAAGTTGGCTGGGTGGGAGCCTTCTGCAAAAATAGTGTTTCATCAGAAAGTGGTGACTGAATAAAACAAAGCCTTCACATGTTAATTTCCATTTATCTTCCTTCCCTTTCTCCAGCTTCTGTCCTCCCCTCCCCTTTCGCTCCTCCAGTTACAAGTGCTGCAATCTTCCCACGCCAGTAGCATCTCTTAGTCCAAGTTCTGCTTCTTGCTAGACTGGCATCAGGTGTTCAAAGATCCAGGAATTCAAACCTACCCTGAGACCTAGGAGTCACTTTACATGGCTTACATATGATCTCTATGTCTACCTTTTTTTTTTTTTGTACGTATAATTATTATTTTAATTTAAAATATCTACAAACCCAGGCTCTTTGTCTTTGTTTCCCCGGTCCTGGGCCCTGCTTATGCTGGACTTGTTAACATTTTAAAATTAAAAAATTTAAATTTGTTTACAATAATAAATTCTGGTGAGCTTTTTACCTTCTCTTAGAATCACTCATCTTGACAGTGCTCCCAATGTCCTCAGATTCAGGCATTGTCTTGAATGTGGTTAAACAATCTGAGAGGTGAAGGGGTGACTTATCTGTATGAATTTTCTTTTTTTGATTTTTTTTTTTGCTGAGGATTTTTCTTCATCCGTAATGATTTCCTATTTGTACTTTCTCTCACTTTCTGCTTCCCTGGTCTGATGAAAGAGCGCTGGCACAAAGAGCTCTGCAGTAACAACAGCCTCTGTGTGTGGTGAAGGGCAAAGAGGTGAGGCACTTCCATCCAGGATGGAGAGAGAGAGAGAGATGAAAAGAAGGACGCACAAGGAAGCATATTCACAGCGTGAGCATTAGTAACTGCTGTCTACTAAACAAGTAAAGGTTGGTGTTTCTGGCCAAGTAAAATGTCTTGATCGCAGTTGCCAAGTGAGTCAGTGTGCTTTCTATAGAAATTTAGGGGTATGGCCCAAAACTGCTGCTTGAGGCAAGTGGCAGTTGTTAAAACTCACCATCAGATTTCCTGTACCATTTGTACCCGTGTCAGATGTCCCTTCCACCCTGAGAGCCCAGGGTGACTGACTGCTCGCACAGACCAGGAAAGCACCAATTTTCCAAATGCACAGCTGGTTTCCATTTCCATTAGGCTTTGGTGCACCTAGTTTTGACCGTACTTGTTTCATGTCACCAACCCCTGGCTACTCCTCACTCACGGTATCCTCAGGGTTTCTGGAGATTTTGTAACTATTTAATAAATTGTGAGATAATGGAGATTTGAAACACTGATCGGATCAGAGAGTAGAAGTTGTTTCGGGAGCTCAGAGAACTGCTGCTCCCTCCTCGGCTCCCTCCCCGCTGGCATGGGGGATGATAGCCCCGCAGTGCTGGCAAACGGCTCCGCACCTGCTGAAAGCAGGGACCCAGAGCTCCACAGCGGCTTCGGGGCTGAAGCGGGTGGCATGAGACTGGGCCATGGTGCTCCCAGTGGTGGTGGAAAGAAGCAGTGATGGAGAGAATCATCTCTTCACTCCAGTGTCCTTTAATAAACCATAATCCGCTTTGGAAGCTTATTTCTCCTGTATGCTAATAAAATGGAATTGCATGTCTGAAAAGTGTCGATATCAGCCCAGTATGCAGAATTTTATGCAGACTTTTATAGTGCAAAAAAAAGAGAGAAGTTCATAACCTCTTTTACTCTAGTAATCACTGCTGTTAATTAATAAGTCTTTGTTATCTTTAAATTGAAGTAATACAGTGAGCTCCTCGTGCTTGCTGCTTAGCTTTACTTAATTGTCCAGACATTTGACTCAGCACTGACTAACGTGGATGCCAAGTCCATATGCTAATGCGTTCCCCTGCTCTTAGGGGACTGTTAGTTAGCAAGCTGCCCATTTAATGCTGAACACGTGGGAACTGCTGCGTAGTGTGAACATGCTGGCCCAGCAGACTTGTTTCGGTGCCAAAACGCTTCAGAATCGGACATAATTTTTCAGTGTCACATTCCCTTTCAGAGAACTCTCCTGACACGCACAGGCTTTTGTTTTCTTCTCTCTGAACCACCATTAGGTGCTCAGAGCTCCAGGAAGTCCGGCCTGCCATGGGACTTGGGAGTACTTCACATGCCTTACGCACCGCCTCCCTCCCCTTCCCATGCCAGCGTAGAAATGGCCATGAAAGCATTTCATTGCCCCCTTTCCCTCTTCCCTTTAGCTTCATGATGGCTTCTGAACCTGTATTTCAGAAGATAATACTAGGAGCTGTAGGACTGAGGTATAGGTAAAGTTAGATGAAAAAGAAATGAAGAAACCTCTTAATTCTGTAGTTGGGGCAGATGGTGCCGTTTGGCATGCTAACAGTGCGATGCTGTCACTGTGATACCCTAACACAAATACAGCACTCTATGGCCTATAGTTCACGGTGGGGATGTAACCAAAGAGTTTCATTCAGCCTGACCAGGTACCAACCTGCACATACACTGTGCTAGACAGATCAACATATAAGCAATGTGAAGTTTGCCGGTGGAGAGAGTATCTTTTAGGAGATAGCTGGGAGAGCTGGAAATAACCGATCAAGCTCTCAACCCCAAAAGTTTGCCTTTGGGTTGGAAACAGAAGCTTCAGTGTAAAGTCACCATACTGATGTTGTAGTACTGCTGTAGAACTGAAGAAACCCAAAAACTTGTCCAGCCTTTCCCACTCTACCAGTTTGTCTAACAAAAGATGTTACCTCTACTTGTAAACTTTTGCAGTACCCCTTCTAGGAGCTACACAATTAAAATTAAGTTGTGGGTTTTAAAGGACTGGTACTTCCTAGCATCACTGGCTCACTGGCACAATGGACTGGATCCAGTCTGTCATGTTCCTTCAGAGCCCCCTGTGTGGGAGGAGAGAAGCAGCTGTATCTCCCACCAAGGTGTCAGAGAAGCTCAGCATACTAGGAAGACCAAATCAATCTATTTTTAGGCACTTATCTGGGCTCCCTTCCCTCTCAGCACAGCTCGCTCTTCAGGCTGCAGTGGGTAGTTCAAGGGTAACAGCAGACTCCCCAGGGTCCTTGGCTATTGTTGGGTAAATCCAGCTCTAGATCTTCATAAAAAGCAAAGAGTCAACAAATGTGAAATAATAAAGTGAAAGGTGAGAACAGGGCATTGGTTGTATTGAATCATATCATCGACCGTCACCTTTGAGCTCTTTTGTCTACTCTGTTTTTATGGCCAGTATTATTAGCTCAAAATATATAGATGTTCCAATAGCATTGCACTGACCCATAGCTTCCCTTACATTTTTGTGGGGCTCTACTGTGGTGAAGCTGGCAGGAGCTTTCCTTCTCTTCAGTATTCGTGCCCATCTTTATTTTGTTCCTCACTTGCCAAGGATGGAGCAGTACCCACTGTTGGTGCTGTGCTCTGGTCAGGCAGAATGAGGTCTGTCAAAAAAAAAAAAACAAACGAAAAAGAAGAAAAAAACCAAAGTGGGCATTTCTTTCCTTCCTGAAGGGCTCAGCAACATTTTGAGGCTTGAGCTTCAGCTGGGGAGAGAACGGGACTTGGTATTTTAAAACTAAGCAGAGCGCTTAGTCCTTTCACAGTCCATAGCATCATAGATGATTGCATGTTGTGCTCTTACCAGTTTAGTAGTCTGACGTTTCACTTGCTTTCACATTTTTGAATGGAGATTTCTCCATCCCCAACAGGCTAGGGAAGCCCCAGGAACAGACTGAGTATTACGTATGGCTGGAAACTTTTGGACAGACTCATTTCTTTTGAAAAATGCTTATTCATTGAAACTGAATTGTGGAGAGGATGTTGAACTTGATTTTATTTTTTTTTTCACTAGCTTTTTTGCTATAGATTATATTATATAACCCTATATATAATTTTAGTTGGTAAGAAATGAAACCCAGAGTAAAAAAAAAAAAAAGGATAAAAAGATGAACACAAGAATGAACAGTTTTGACTTACTGGATTTTTAACGCTGTTTTGTGGGAAATTCCAATTTTTCAGTCCACTCTGGAATGGAACAATTTTTGCAACATCGGCAGTTTATGCGAGAGCTGTTTTGAAGTCTGGCCAGCACTGTGTGCCCATCTGCGTTGCTCATCCTCCTCTTTCCAGTTGGCTGTGCTGTGCAACTTTTGCTGTGGTCAGTGGCATGACCTGTTAGGAATCATTAGAAATGTTGTCTAAGTACCATCCTGGAGAAAAGAGTGTGGCAGCAGCGAGGAACTCCTGCTGAGGACAGGCAGAAAGGATGCCTGGCCAGTGGAAGGAAAACGGAGGGGCCTCCCTGGCTGCCTCCTGGTTTTGGCAAGCCTGAGGGGAGAGTTTCCGTAACTTTCTTATTTGTCACTTGTGTGGCAGTGTCCTCTGCAGAAAGGAGAGGAGACAAAGATAAGGACAAAACCAAAGAACATGGTGAGACTCCCTTCCTGGTAATTTTGTGGAAACGAACAGCGGTGCCGTTGCCTGTGCATTGAGAGCGGTAAGTGCCCTGACTTTTGGTACGTTTTCCTGTCTGCTTCGGTGTCTTGAGAGACACGGTGCTGCCCTGAAGTCCCATAACAGGAACAGGCAATGCCGTGAAATTCCATCAGTTTTAATTTATCTGGCCACCATGCATGTCGCAGGGCAGGAGTATCATGCAATTACTCTTTAATTATATGATTAGTTAATAGGGTTTCCTATTAAACACCGTGTAACTACGTGAAGATTACCATGTAATTACCTTTAGTAGATCCAAAACTAATTAGCATATAACCTGTATTCTTGCCTTGTGGTTCAGAAGGCTATAATCTTGTAATGATATGGTACTCACTGTGTTGTTAGCCTGCCACTACACGCTAATTCCCATGTAGTTAAACGCACAGTAGTTTCCACACAAGTAGTATTTGTGCCCTCTTACCAGTTGTCCTATAAACTTGTGCCCCTGTTGGCTTTGACAATGACTTAAACCAATTACATTTTCAAACTGCCTTTGTGAAATGCTTTTTTTATACCCCTTGCTTGCTGCTATGCTGTAAACTCAGCTGGATGTGAACTGTAAAAACAATCATGAGATAGGCGTCTTGATTAGCTTCATTAATTTGCTTCATGGCACCAAATCTAGTGCAAAATGTACGCGCCCATGTTACTAATGTTTACTGTTCTTTTGTGAAAAGCAGTGAGTTCTGGGTAGTAAATGCTGCAGGTAATGCACCAGTTCAATAATCATAATAAAGTTATGTGTAATTTAAAGATAAGCATCCCTGTCCAAATTTTAGTGGAGGTAAATCCTTCCTGTCTGTTGCTTTTCTTTTAAAATTCAGCTGAAATATTGGTGAGCAAAGCTAGCTTGCTTGATCAATAGAGGCTAGGTTATATCTTCTCGTAGTTGAATAAAAATACTTCAAAAATATTGGCTCTATGTTTTTGCAAATTAACTGTGTTTATTCTGCAGTGTATTCTTTGCTATTGAGTTTCTAATGAAGGGCTCCACCATACATCTCAGCTGGGATAGGACAGGAAAAATGACCACTATAAATATAGTTGGGTTGATTTTTCTGAGTTTTTTGTTTGGTTGGTTGGTTGGTTTTTTGGCGGTTTTTGTTGTTGTTGTTTGGGGGTTTTTTAAATTTTATTTTAGTTTTTCCTTCCTTTTACCCCCTCCCATTGCCTTTGCAGTGGTTTTCCCTGGCAGAATAGAACTGCAAATCATTTTTCCTTGGCCACAAATTGAGCAAACCCAAGCTGTACATAGTAGTACTTGCTCTGTGTAAGACACAAAATTTCGCATCCTATGGGCTATAAATCTGTGTCACTTTTTACAGGAATGGTGCGAGCTACAACTGTTCCTCCCTCAGCTTTGAGACTTACCCAGTAATTTGCCATTAAAATGAACAGTGTTTTTCAGGGATTGCCTCTTTGCTACAATAATAATTTCTGCACTGATAATTTTTACTGTGCCTAGTATGTGATTTCAGAAGCAAATGCCAGTTATTAGGATGTCAGTATGTACCGTGTCAGTGGCTCTTTGCAATGGCTCTCCAGCCCATCAGTCTGACTGACTGGTGCCTTTTTATAAAGACTGTTTGGTCATCAGACAGCAGCAACACTTTCATGGGATCATTTAAAATATTAAAAAGAGGAGGAGAGTATACAAATTAGTAATATGGTGGGTTGTCCTTGCAATTTTTACTTTACGCATTATTTGCAAGCAGGGGTTTGGATGTAACCACAATAAAGCCATTCCCCAAATCCAAGAAGTTACATGTGTATCCACCAGAAGGACTTCCATGACTCTCAACATAATGTGGCATGAAACCATTCTCGGGCACAGTGTAAACAAGCTTGTCAAACCCCCATCACGGACCAGTTGCAAACGTTACAGTTTTTTATCAGAATCTCTCTCACCGAAGATCCCTGGGCCCCTGCAGGAAGAAGAAAGGGACTACCATGGCCCGTGAGGAGCTTACCTAGGAGCCAGCCAGGGATTTTCTTGACTGAAACACAGGCTAGACTGGGCACACTGGGAGCAGAATGCAGCATCAGTGATAGACTTTCCCAGCAGGGTCTTTGCTGGCATCCCCAGGCCCATTCTGGACTGCTGTCAGGTGGGTGCTTGTGGTGGCCCAGAAGGAGCTGTCTGCCGTGATGGGCACGGCCACCTGCGGTCAGACCTGCAGGGAAGTGGCATTGAGCTGTGATGCCTGTACACAGGCAACTGGCCTGAGTTTGAGGTATGTGGATCTCGTGGCTTATCAGTCTCTTCTTACACCCACGTGCACACACACATGCTCCTAGGTGACAGTGTTTGAAGTTGTGATTAATTACAAATACAGTGATTTTCTGCCTGCTCCGGCACCTGGTCTCCTGCCATGCTGCTGTATCTTCTGCCCCTCTTCGCCTCCTGGTCTAGCCCCTCTCCAGCTGAACTCAGACTCTCACCTCGTTCATGAATATTTTCCCAAAGTCCAGTCCAAAACCATATGCTTCCCATATGGTTTACAGTTTTTCTTGAACCTAGAGTAACCTCAAACATCTAAGTCCAGTCTAAAAAATTGCTCTATTGTTCTTCCCCTTTGTTCAGAGGGTCCGCTAAGCCCAAGGATGGGAGGACTTTGAAGACACTGGCATTTTTAGAGTGGTGGGTAAGCTGTGTTAGCAAAGTGGTTGTGGTTTGGGTCTGTTTAATTCTCCTGTCACCCAAATGACTTGTGCCCTGCTAGAATTCTGTCACCTGCAGGTACAAGAAACACACTTCACATTCCCACGTTTGGCTGCCCGTGAAAATATTCAGTGGGAGCAGACCTGGGAGAGACCCACAGGTCACTGCAGATCTCACTCCCCAGCCTCTATATTCTTCACTTTGACAGTGACATTCTGCTGGGTTTGAGTGTATAGGGGTTTTTTTTTCCCCAGCCAGTTCTGCACTCATTTTTGAATAGTTTCATCTAGACGGTATTTCCCTAGCCTGTTTGTGCTAGGGAATGTCATGTGAGACAGTGTCAAAAGCCTTAATAAGTCAAGATATATGACATGCACTTATTCTTTTCTATCTGCCATGTCTGCTGCTTTATCAGAGAAGGAAATTACAATAGTTTGACATGACTTGTTCTTGGCAAATCCATTATTGGCTTTTACTCATCTCTCCGTCTCTCTCCCTCTCTCTTTTCTTCTAAGTTCTTTGAAGTAGTTTGTTTATTTGCTCCAATAATTTTCCTGACTACTATAAAAGGGTTTTTGCTCCTGAAACATCTCTGATTTTTTTTTTTAATAAGTTACATCAGTTAGCTTAATAAAAGGCATTATGTTTCCCTGTTAACCATTTCTCATATTTATGTCTACACTATCTAAGCTAAAAAATTCTGCTGCTGCTATAGTATTTACACAGACTGGTCTGAAATTTATTCCCCTCCATTCACCTCTTTTAAATAAGAGTGCAATATTGCTCTTTTTGCCTTTTCTTGGGCCTCATAATTCACTATCTGTGAGCTCCGAGAGATAACTGCTAATGCTCCTGACGCTTTCACCTACTTCTTCAAGTATCCCATGATGAAATCAGCCTGGCCAGGTGAACAGAAAACATCCAGCTACTCTCTAATGTCTTTTTCCTTCTTCTAGGCAGAGATACTAACCCATGTGTTGTTGGGGTTAGCAAACTGACTGCAGCTAAATGAACCCGATGCTTTGACCTCTTACAGAGCTTCTGCTGACAGCTTCCTTCCTCTATGAGCAGCAAACCAACTCTTTTCTTGGTTGTCATTTTACTAATAACCTATTTATAGAAATATATGCTTGTTGCCATGGATGTTTCTTCCTAATTGTGTCTCATTCAGTCCTTTCCTAATTTTGCCCCTGCCTTTATTTTATATCCACTCTTCTGTGACCTAGCTTACACATGTATGCTTCCTTCTTGCAGTGATGGCAATGAAGAGCTTATGATACAGACAGATGAGCACCACCTTGTACTCAAGTATTCTGCATATTTAATACATGAGATGCATAAATATAAAACCACATAGGAATTCAGATGTGCAAGTGGACAGAGGTTCAGCAGAGCTGGAGAAAATCTTCCTGAGCTACGTGTGATCTTTATGGTGAAGCGGTTGGTTTCTGCAGCAGTTAATGTCCAGCTTTGCTGCATCTTGTTACTTGGGATTGATGATGTGATTTATCATTTCAAAGTAGCTCTAGGAACTGAATGAGGCAGCAACACTGGAGAACAGAAAATTCTCTTGCCTTACAGGAAAGCTGCAGGATAAACTTGGAGGCATCTTTTATCTTTCAGCTTGTTTGTCTCAGCCTTCATTTTTCTCTGTCATTTTTCTCTATTTCACATTTCCACTTTTCTCTCCTCATCTATCTTGAGGTGTCAGAAAACTGTGGAAATCCATGTGGAAGCTGGGAAAGCCCAGCATGTCACAGGCAAACGTAGCAAATGGCAGGGAGTTTGCAGGTGCTCTTGGCTGTGGTGCTGGTTAGTGGGCTGAGACTGAACCAGTACGTGCAAGGCTATTGTGGTGGAACTGGGATTCTTATTGCCAGAGGACTGGCAGCTGCATTAGTAATATGGGCTGTTGTGAGGTCCTCCTTGACATTTTGTGTGAAATCGGGAGCGCAGCAGGACTGCATGACTGCATCTGGGATGCCTATACTAATCTTAGGGAAGCAAATGAGGGGAGGAGCTTTGGCAATTCAGTCCTGACCTTGTTCCTTCTGTTTATTTGAAATCTCTAAAGGTGACAAACCTGTGGGCTCTTTCCCACCATTGCAAAAAGGGTCAGAGTTCCTTTACCTGGGGATATACTTATGCTCTGATAACTACTTCGAAATAAATGATCTGTAATGAAGCTGGTTTCATCTGGGGTGCCTGACTGCAATCTGGTGTCTGGTGAGAAGGCAATGTCCATCTTTGTTTCTTCTCTGGTCTGTGATACACTAAATAACTTCAGGCACATGTTGTGCAGCTTGTGCTGGCATTGAACCAGAAGAAGCTTTGTGTGTTCGCTAATGAGATCAATGCTGTTGGGGGCAGACTCGGCGCTAACTGTCGAGTTTAGTTCATGATGGTTTGCGCTGTCTGCTTTTGTCCTGTGTGCCAGTAATAGGTTTCTGCAGTACACAAAATCTGGCTGCCTGGAACCCTTATTTATTTATTTATTTATTTAATTTAAAATTTTAACTTCTCTCCTTCTTTGTAGAAATCCTTGTGATTTGAGTTAAGACGATACTGGTCCATCATGGGATGATGAGTACAGACATGTCTGGTTAGCCTCTCAAATGCAGGAGGAGGACACATCTGTGGGATATATGAAGTTCAAATCTGGGAACAGGTGCAGCCTCTTTCTGGGGTAGTAATGGGGATATTAAAAGAACAATGTCCTAAAAATGACAGAGTTTAGTGACAGTAAGAAGGGGTGGAATTCACTTTTCAGCAGAATATGAAACTGTTGGTGACATTCAAAGTTTGATTTCTCTAAACTTCCTGTTCTCACAAGACCTCTGCTACTTTTTCCTGTTCTGACTGGAGATGGTGAGAACATTCTGAAAGAGGGATAGCACTCGCATTTTACTCAGGCCTTAATTAGAGCTGTGAAGTGACCTATTGACCATGTACTGGTGATGAACCTGAATCACAGAATTGTCTAGGTTGGAAAGGATGTTTAAGATCATCGAGTCCAACCATTAATCTAACAACTCTGCCAGAACCACTACTAATACAGAGTATCCTGGGTCTTGATTCTCCTTCCCTACATAAGAGTAGAGCTATTTAGCAGCACCACTCTTGAGCAGGTTCATGTGATGACAGATACACTGAGAGCAGAATCTGTACTTTCATCTTTGATTAGTTCTGCTCCTGGATCTCAGACTTTCACATGGGACCAGATACCTCTGGATGGGGTGCTATGATCTGGATAACACAGCAATGGTGAGTTTTGAATATTGTTTTTGAATTGTCCTAAAGAAAAAGGAAAAGTTATTTAACACATATTTTAATTTAGTTTGGTGTTGTTTATTCATCTATACTAACCTTTTTCTATTCCCTTTTAAAATTTGGATTTTAAGAGCACATTTTTTCATCTCTCTCTCTGAATCTCAGTTGTGAGCAAAATACAGTTATCTATCAGCAGCTGTGCATGAAGAACTTTGCTGAGGAGCCCATCTGCCATTTTCCAAACATTTTCTTGTTTTCCTTCTTTTACAGTGACTCAGTAGACACAAAATCATGCTAAGCACTATGATCTGTTTAAACTGTATGGTGATTTTGCCACACTTGGAATAAAGAAGCATAAACTCTTTAGAAACTTCTATTACCCATGTTTTAAAGTATTTCTCTCCAACCACTCACTTGAAATATTTACCCTGCAGATGTTAAAAATGTAGGTGTCAAAATCATCATCTGTTTGTGCTTCTCCATCCAACCCTGATATGGAAGTATTACTGAATTGTGTCATACTTATTTACAAATCTACATAATTTAAGTGACTATAAATCTCAGCCTTTGATAAGCCTTTCAACTATGAATCTTCTACTTCTCAAATGACTATAGAAAGAGCTTATGGGGAAAAAAAAAAAAGAAAAGGTGAATCCTAACAAATTAAAAAAAAGGTCACATAAATTCCAAATATATAAAATGGCACTTGTACTTTTCAAACCAGAGTTTAGCAAAAATTGAAGGAAGGGATTAAATAGACAAATGAATTTCAAGCAGAAAACATGCCTTGAATACAACGATGAGCAACAGAGCATTATGATAACAGAGCATTATATTAAAAACAGAGCATTATGATTAACAGAGCATTATATATAAAAGCAAATATTTGTGCTTCTGTATTTGGATCAGAGTCTTAACAGCTTGGATGAAAATCATGTCCTTTTTCTTTACCTCTCAAAAAACTATGTGTTTAATCTAAGCTAATCTTCTAAACATTCTGTGTAGTGTCAGGGGAAAAGGAGAGACAAGGAGCTATTTCCTTGGCATTTTAAAGCTCTGGTTCGGCAATGAGCTCTCTATTTATCTGCACCAGACCAATACTTCATGAGGTCCAGACAGCAGGAGCTGCGCTGCTCATGCAGAGCTTGGGTAACTAACGCCATCAGCTGCGTTCAGTACTGCGGGCCAGGGCAGGTACAGAATCAAACCACACAAAGCTCCTTCAGGACTGGGACAGGAATATGATCTATGGTGATTACTTTTCTAATATCATCTGTGTCTAGACAGATGAGTATGTTCTTGTTAGCTGATGAGTTGTGTTAATGGCATTGGTAGGAATGTGTCTTCAGACAACCATTTACTTCCTCTGAGAACTGCATTTATGATGTTCCACGAAGACTGTACACAATTCAATAGATGCTGAAAAGCTTCTGAATGTTTTTCATAGTCCCGATGTTTTATTTTAAATAGCGTGTCATTTACAAGACTCCCAAAGACAGATAGCTTTCCCTGCTAGCTTGCAGTCACTCTGCAATTATATGGAACAGACGTTGAAATGATGATGGTGGCGTCTCACTGCTACATTTTGCTGCTGCTATGATCTAATGTATTTCAGCAACAAGCAATTCCCCCTGCATTTTGTATTCATCAGATGTCGACATTAGCACACTGTCAATTCTATCAGCTATACTCAGTTTTTTTTGCAAATACAAAAAATGGTTTTTAATCTAGAAGAAGTGCCACTTTATCGCTGTAACTGTAAAGGCGAAAGTTACCCAATGGAAAGGGAGAATGATGCCTTACCATTTAAAACCTTACCCTGAGTGCTAAGATATGTATATTGGCCTTTATGGAGCTAAGTGTGCTGGGCCAAATTTTGCATGCTGTATGCTTAGCCTGTGTTGTTCTCTGTTAGTATCTGCTTTTGACAAAAACACCCAGCTGATGTGCACGCTGCCATTTGTAGCTATGGTTTTAGTTTAGTTTATTGATGATGGTTTAAAAACACCTGTTGAGGTTCTGTCCGTCCTTGATCAGAATAAAAAAGGAATGAAAAATAAATAAATATATACACCAGATTTAGCTCACAGATAGCATCGCACTAATGCTACTGAAAAATTCTCTGTGAGGTCCCAGCCTTTCCTAAATACGCTGCACCTCCCCGAGGGACACGTGCTTGTTTATTTCACAGCGGTATCACTTATCCTTAGCGAAGTTCACAGTTCACAGCACAGTCTGTATCCCCTTTTTTATCTCTGAGATATAGAAGTCTGTCAGGTTGGTTTTTTATAATGGAATGGAGCATGGAGTTCTAGAAAACAAAGGAAAGGTATTTGTTTGGTTTTCATCCCCGTGGCTGTAAATCAAGAGATCAGAGAAATATTGAAAATGCGTCATGCTGAAATAGTGAGTAAAGTAGAGAAAATTTTCTGGGGGTGATTTGGATATTAATACATGTGGAGGAACCTGAAAAAATCTGAACGTTTTGTTCTACCTGTCTATTTATTTCTCTCTCTATATATGGCTTGCAATCACTGATGGCTTCCTATTGCAAAGAAAGTTCTTTTCACACTTCCTGCTGGTTGAAGATTTCATTTCTTGTACATCTCTAAAAATACATAGAAAGATTAAAAAAAAAATCTGCACGCAGCAATTTACCACCATGCTGGGACTTCCTTTGCATATGCTCAGTGTTTTAAAACTGCATCAGCAATGGAAAACTGCGCACGCAGCATTTATTACTGACCTGCACTAACTCTTCAGTCACCAGGCAAAACTCACCACCGGAATTTTTTCCCTCTGCTAGGTTGTACCGCGGCTGCACCTTTGTGCACTCTACACAGCTGAAGAATCTTCAAGATCAAAGCCTCACGCCTGAGCGCAATCTTGTTCCTGGCATGTCGTGCCAGGCCCTTTTCTCTGTGTGAGTGCTTTGATGCAGCAGCAGTCAGGAAAAATAACAAACCAAGAACAAACCGAGAGAGGAAGGAGGGAATGCAATATGTTCGCATGTGTCTAGGCTTCTGCATTAAAGCTAAGACGTGCAAACCCTCTGGTTTGGGTAAGTTTCTCTTCATTACCGTTGTTTTCCTTAGTTGCTGTTCCCATCGGTCATGCCTGGAGACCTCTTTCTCACATTCTTGTAAATATGCTGGTGAAAACATAAAGGATTCAGGCTGAGAGCAAGGGACTATTTCCAGCTATTCACAGGGTAGGAAGAATGGCACACCCATTGATTCACCCAAACTTGCACCTGGCCATCAGCAAACAGAAATGTTCTGCACGATATTATGCAATATCACCAGCCTGGGAGGTTTGCAAGAACTATGAAAGCACTTGTTTCCCTTCCATAGAGATCTTCTTTGCTCAGGAGCAGCGGTTCTCAGTGACTGATGGTCTGCTCTGAGTCTCCTAAGGGACCCCCATCTTACTCTGTTCTGCCAGAGGAGGCCATGGGATGGGACTGAGAGCAGGCATCATAGATGGGGCAACTCAGAAGAACCTCTAGGACTTGTAAAAAGACAGGCATGGTTTCCAAAGAGAAAACTATTGCATGCACAGATAAAAAAACCCCAAGCCCTTGTGTGAATACCACAAAAATTCAGTAATGCCAAGAAATATGGGGGGAAAAAAGCAGGCCCCCCTTTGAAGTCAATGAGAGGCAATACAGGAAAGTGCAATGCAGGTCATTTCTATTTGAGGCACAGCTTCTGCAGGGAGCCAGACAAGAGCTTTCTCCATTTTTCCTCCTGGTAGAATAGGACTGCTAACACCCGGGCTAGCAGTTTCCCTGAAATACCACGCTTCCACTGACACTATCTTTTCACCTCAAGAAGGTGGCAGTTCTGTGGGGGAAGTCTCCTTGGATTCCTCTCTGTAGAGAGGACAGAGATGAATGACTGTGAAGAGAGAAAGGCTTTTCACTAGGGTCAAGGGGTGGTCCTTTAGGCCACTTCTGGGAATTTATTTGTGCAGCTGCAGCCAAAGCACCTGAGAAGGTACCACAATGCAGCAGAAGACGTAATTACCCAGTTTCACAATGGTACTGGAACTTCTGCTCCCAGGACCCCCTGCGACCTGGCGTGTTGCGAGGTGTGTGTTGGCAGGCTCTCAGCTGCAGGCACCTGAGCCCCAGGTAACACTGCAGGAGCTTCATGGCTTTGGTCTGTCAAGCACATTTTTATCCAACTTCTGCAGGTGAATAGGCATTTATATATAACCAGAAGAATAATGGCTTGATATTAAGCAGATTTATGATCTCTTTGTGCCTTCAGCCTTTACCTAGGGGAAAGTCCTATTAAATTCAGTAAAAATTTGCATAAGCTGAGATTTTAGGAATGAATAAGAATGTGGATTAAAATTGCTTTTCTGTGTTTATTTGTGGCAGGACTCTTTACATACTGGACAAGTTACATGCACTTAGAGATGATAGTGAGGAGTTCACCCTACGAAAACAAACACTGGATTGCACTTAGAGAGACATACAATAAGCTAAAGAACTAAAACAACTACTCCACTTCAAAGTTGTCTTCAGTACTTGCTTCTACTGGCCCGTCTGTACGGATCTGCCAACCGGTAACCAGCAGGCTGAGAGCGAGTAAGGAATACTGAGATTTTCTTCCTCACTTAAATTGATGCTTTCTTTACCTTATTGTGAGTTACTGTTAATAGCTGGTTTTACTGAGTTTGCCTAGGCTCACAGCTGTCCTACTGTAAATGCACATTCTTCTTATTGTGTCCTTCCTATCTCTTACTTCTTTAGGTTACTTGCTATGATTACTTAAGCTGTTTGCTCTTAATTAGCTGCCTATGAGCAGATGTCATAAGGTGCCTATGAGCAGATTTCACTTTTTCTTCAGTTTTGCATAATCCAGAAACCAGTATGTGACTCGGGGTGTATATCTAGAACAGTTGCTTACTTCTACTTTACTACCATCTTCAGTTTTATCAGTAAAAATCCTTTTGATTACTCCTTTGCCAGATTAGCAGAAAAATCCCCTTCTGAGCCACAGATCATGTTACTGGGTGTGGACAATGCCAAGCTTCTACTTTTGCTTTCATTATATTAATATGACTTTTCCGTTGTCATATCAACAGGAACAAGCATTGATAACAGATAAATAGAGGATGGGTTAAATTCCACAAGTGTCTTTCATGTTTGTACTTTTACAGATGTTGGCTGTAGTAATCGCACCTAAACTCCCTATCTGTTTTCCAGCTTCAATTATTAGCTGATGTCACCTGTGTTGTAAGGCTGGAATTCACTAAAATAATATGAAATGGATCCAAGTGCCCTGCAACTATTACTCTCTCATCTGTAGTTTTTCTCCACTTGGATATGCCAATTCTTCAAACACTGACACAACAGCAGGACTTAGTACCTGCATCAGCATTTAGAAAACAAACAAAGATCCCGAAGCAAATAATTCCACATAATGTATCGCAATTAAAAGATCTAAACCAGAAAGCTACTACACATGCTATATTCTCTAGGAGCTGTCTGCATCCTGTGATTTTTAAAGTATTATATTTGCAGTTTTGACCATTAGTAAATCATTGGAAAAGGTTGGTATCCTTCGAGAGGTCACATTAATGGGTATGTGCTTCTGACTGGAAACCATGCTAATGGATTGATTCAAGCCAACCAAATCGGTCCACTTCAAACTTTGGGAGACTTCTGAACAAAGATCTAACACCCACGCAATATGGATCATCCTTAAAAGTCTTCATCCTGTGCCATGAAAATTCAGGGAATTTTCTCTACTGACTTTCATGGAAACAGGCTCAAACGTGTTATCCTGCCCACAGTGAAGTCAGCATCAAAACTGGCAGACTCTATGTTCATTGCAAGAACATAATTGTTAACAATTTAACATCTGAGAAAGCTGAACAGAGAAACAACATGTTCTCCATTGTTATAAACAATACAAAGCAATAAAACAAAATCATTTTTTCTTAGATTATCAATACAAGAAAAAAAATCATGTTAAAAACTTTTAATTCAGAAGATATTCTCATAAATGTACTTTGGCTAAAGATTAGAAATATGTACTATAAATGCTTTTTTAAAGCTCCATACATTTACCCAATATATATTCTCATTATCATACTACCAACTTGGATCAGGCGTAACTTGTTGTACAAGTGTGAAATGATTTGTGAAATGAAAACAAGACTGTTTTCCTACAAACAACGATTGTAGATGCCACTGAATAGGTAAGACTTGCATGGCTTTTCTTTTTAAACAAATATATACAAATATTTACATTCTGGTTTAAAGTCTTTGTATTTTCAAATGACAATGAATATGCATTCAATGCAAGAACAGTATTTATTAACGTAGTAGCCATAGAGTCAACAGAGACTTTTCTCAATCTTCTTCAAAACCATCTCCTAGGTAAAAGCTTGTCTTTCAGTTAAGGGCAAAGAGAATGCAAAGCCAAACCTCTGCTCCAGATTGTCTCTCGGAACAATGGTTTACATGCCCATTTTTCTTTTTCCATTCTCTTTCTGTTTATAGCAGCCAAGGGAAAGAAAAATGTGAAATATTACAGCCTTTGAGTAGCAAATACATGCACATGGTCTGTGTCCAGTCGTGTTTCAATTCTAACAGGGAAGCAAAAGCCTTGGTGCTAAAGCGTTGAATGTAAACATTGGAGCAAGGTTATGTTAACTTCATTGATCTCAATTGATGAGCTGCATTAATAGTCCAAGCTTCTCTACCGCATTTGCATTAGATATAATGGACAGAACAAAAAGTGGTGATAAGAAACATCTGTCTGTATAAGGGAATGAGCGTGTCACCATATAACTCAGTAGGATGACTGGGAACTCTGCCTTTCTGGAGAATTTTGGCCATCTACTTCAGAAGTGATCAGAGTTAAATAAATAACAAAAGCGATGAGCAGCAAAGGCTTCATGCACATAACGTCCATTTCCTTAATGAATTGTTTCAGTCCCACTATCAGTCCTGGAATGTGCTAACGGCACAAGCTGTAATAGAAGCAAGAGAAACTTCTTTTTTTAGTGGTGTGCACAGCTGCCAAACTTATTATCACATCACAGACATTCCTCTGAGTTGTGTATATCCTGCATGCTTGTGCTTTCTTATCACCGAACATTACAGTCTATATTGCACTACATATTGCTCAGCTGCTTCCCTTTCATGGAGGCTCATTTATCATGTATTTTGGCTTGTACAAGGATGAGGTTAACGGTCTTCTAGTTGCTGCCTGATTCACTCCTACTTTTCATAACTTCTCGGTATAGTCAGCTGTATTTGTTCTTAACAAGTGTATTAATTATACTTAATCACCCTGCTTAGCTGGGAGAAACACACGATCCCCTGACCATACATCTTTCATCACTGTTCTCCATGAAAGCCAAACACTATCAGAAAAGGGTCCCCACTTCCTTTCTTCAATGATACTATCCCATTTCTTTTGTCTCATCCCTTCCCAAAGCTGTATATTCTTAAATTTTCCTGAATGTATTTTCCATATGCTTTTGGGCTTTGGTCACTCTGCTTCCTCAGGCACTGTCGTCTCTTCACCTTCATCTTGGCTTCACCTTCTCTCCTTGCCCTGTTTTTCTGATACATCCTAAGCAATTCAACTTACAGGTTATTAGATCCACAGCTGCAAGCTGTGACAATACTGAAATATGAACATATAGTATATATTCACTCTGTGCACATTTTAAATCCAGGTAGGCAAAATGTAGAACACTGCTTGTTCCTCTTATATGTTGATGAGAAACAGTGAGCTGGGCCACCGGGGTAAAACTTCTCTGGAAATGTTACTGAGACTCTGTCCTGAGGTTTTACTTTCCCAATGGATTTAAATACTGTACCACAGTTATGTTGCCACCGAACACAATACTTTGCACAAAAGCTGAAGGAGAAATATTCCAAGGTAGAATCTAAGTTTCTCCTTTCCATGCATGTATGTTGTTGTATCTATTGATATTTCTCTGAGAGAGCAGCCAGGGGATAAAATGAAGAGCATCTTCCTTCCATGGTGCAAAAAGCCTGTATTTCAGCAATAGAGGTCCATCTCTTGTCATGCATTGCCTAGAGCTTTACTCTTCCTGTGCACTTTGTTTTGTTTTCTATTCTCACAAGCTATCAGGCTCTTTCCTGGAACTAGTGCCTCAAGACCTTTCCCTTCTGGACCCTGCTTCTGCCCTCCCCCACACTAACTGCATGTCAGACTCTACCAGTTCCTGTTTTAAGAATGCAATGTTCTTGGGAGCCAACAAAAACATAATTTGCAGTGGCATTTCATTGATGTACCCAGTTTCCCAAGGGTCAGGGTAACAGCCTGTAACAATGTGGCCTGCAAAAAAAAGCCAGTAAGTTGCTTTTCAAAATCAGTAATGCACAAATAGCAAGTCACGCTCCTCCACCTTGCTTCTGCTCTGTCTAAAACTTTGAGTTCCCATCTGTCAGTACTTTCTCTGAGGCATCTTGTGTCTCAGTGTAATCTTCCCTGCCATTTTCTTTGGCTACATTCACCAAAAGTCTCTTCAGCCATTAAGGCAACTTGAGGTGGACAAGATCTCCTCTATTTTATTCACATTCCATGTTCTTTGAAGAAATCTCTGGGTGCCTCTTTTGGTAAGGGAAAATGTATGCAGCAAACAGCAGGTAGCTGTAAGCCTACTTCAGTCGTGCATACGTCTTGCCTGGAGGTCAGATAATTAGCTCAATACAGTTCAATATGATTTGAATGCCTAAACTCATTAGGTTTCTTTTAAAAATCTAACCTCTGTTTGCGATATATTTTAACCTTTTAGGCTAATTAAGCACTTGGACAAGGGCCTTTAAAGGACATTAATCTGGAAAACCTAAAGACATTATTGTGTCCATAGGTCTGGGATTCGGGCAGTGGCATAGTGAGCCTTTTAACCCTCCATCCATCCCCATCATACGTTGAAACACGCTGCCTGAACACCACAAGTTTAAAGAAACAATCCAAGCCCAGAGCTGTGCTTCTATTTTAAAATCTTCAGGGCATATTGTAAGGACTGCAGGTACATGGTAGTGGTGTCCTTGAACTCTCAGCTCCTGGATCTCAGCCGTCAGCTGAGGAGCAGTTCGGGTTGGCTGGGTTAGTCCTCCTGGTCCCTTTCCGTGCCAAGGCAGACAGATTAGTTTAAGCCATATTGGTAATGGTTTAACTTTGTAGTGAAATATATTAAAGAGTTTTCATGCATTCATCTTCTGCTTCTCATCACATCAGAACAGCAGGAATTTACTGTCTGGAGCAGCTGTGACATATTTACTTCTTAAACTGCTACAGCTGTTTCCCAAGCAAACTGAGGAGCTTGGCACTGACACCCCTGTACTTTTCCATTCATACAGCCTTTGAAGAGGAAGGTCAGACTCTCTGAATAAACCTCCAGTCCTCTGAGGGCTGAAAGACCTCTGTGCCTGTTGGAGAAAAGGCATGCCAGCCCAGGCATATGTGTTTGCTGCGTGGCTGAGCAGCAGGTGTAGTGAGAGGCTCTGGTCTCAGTCCCAGGTCTTAGAGACCAATGTGCAGCCCGGAGATGCTTTTGGCTTAAGTCACCTGACATTAACTCTTCTTGCCCTGTCTCTATGACAGAGATCAAGCAGCTTCTTTGGGAAAACCAGCTCTGGGAAATGGGGACAGGCTGTGCAAGTACCATGAAAATTATGACACTGGCCCCCAGAACAAATGCAGCCATTGCCATACCTGCCGGATTGCTATCGTAACCTTGCAGAGGTCTGCTCGTAAACCATGAGTGACATTACATCACTAGGATCTGATTTTTATACCTAGGATCTGTGCTCAGCATAGTTTGCACAGGAAAGCATGGGGTGAGTGGGAAATGGGGCAGCATGATGACAGCCGGACGGGACACAGGTAATACTGGCACAACAGCCCTGTACGCACTACAGAGGAATACTCCGAGGCTCCTACAGCCTTTTCACATGAATGATTGATTCTCTCTGCCACGCCTGATATCCCAGGAGAGGCAAAACAATCCAGAAGAGACCGAATTACTGAGCATTTGTCAAAAATAAAAAGAGGGAGGCTAATAATTACCCCAAGCTCAGCTTAGGAGTAAAATAGCAGTAATCAAATGAGTTGGGGATAGAACCGAGCCTTGTGCCTATAAAGGGACATTATGAAAAGAATAACAGGGGCTTTATACCATCATCATAATCAAGTTAAATGAGTGCACATTAGCCATCGCATTGATGTTAATAAGAAGTGAAATCTTTTTTGCTGGATGTAGGTTAACTAACAACTGAATTAGTAATATGCATTAGTAATAGTGGAAATACTTTTTTAAACCAAAGAAAATCAGAAACTGTAGCTCTCTACCACCCTTCCTCATGAAGAAACTCAGCTGCAAAGATTTTTCAGCCAGCATGGAGCAAGGCTGCATGCAGGGCAGATCCCAGCATCATCCAGCCCTCTAGCAGCATTCGCAGACTGACACAGCAGCCAGCTGCCCATCCAGCTCTCCCAGGGCTTGGCAAGACTTCCAGGGTCAATGCAATCAAAAAAACCCAGCAAGTTTGTTCTGCGCAGTCTCTTGGGAAGAGTGGCTTACAGTAGCAGGGGATGGCAGAGCTCTGCAAGAGAAGCTACAAGTATTTAAGCCCACAGGGGTGTAAATCTCTCTCTAGTCAGCGGCTGCTCTAACTGTTTTGGGACCGCAGCCAGCTGGATATTGCAGAGCTGCACTCCTGTCAGGGCCTGGGTGCTAGGCCTCTTTCCAAAGCCTGGCAATTAAACCAGGAAAACATTCAGTTGGGGGATAATTTAAAACTTTAACCGTAGTACTAACCAGAACAGGAAATTCCATCATTTAACAAGATTGGTAATGGTTGTTTGCCCTACGACGAAGGGAGAAGCATGGAACAAAATCTAACACTGTGAATAAATCTCTGCCCCCCTGGTGCATCAAGATTCACCTTTGTAAATATTTTACTGGGTAATTTCAACCTCATCGTAAAGAAGGAAGAACAAAAAAGGCTCTTCCCTACTCCCCTTCACAAGTGGTTGCTCATTTGATGAGTGCTTGCGGGGCCTCACTGAGCTCTCCTGCGGGATGCTGCCAGCCAGCAGCTGAAGGATGACTGTCCCCAGCTAAGTTATCTGACCAAGGAGGTGTGCTGTTTAGAGCAAGGACAGTGAAAAAGCGAGGATATTCTTGGAAAAGAATCTCTGTCACAACATGTCAGCCTGCAGATGCAGTCGGGATGGGCTGTGCTTGCTGCAGTGAAAAGTTCCAAAGAGACTGCTAATGGCATTGTTCATCTCCAACAGGGTATCAGTGCAATCTTTCAGTACATCGGTAAACTTCAGGATGTCAGTGAATCTGTCCATTCATTTTTGGTGGTTTCTCTTGGCTTGTGAAGAAGCATGGAGTGATTGTAAAGTGTATGTCTGTAGGCCAAGAAAGACCTGTTGAACTTTGCTTTGAACATTGTTTTGCTACGTGTAAGTACTAGCATCCCCACTGGAGGAGAAACTGAAGCCCAGGTCTTCCAGGATGTGTCCTTACTAAGGCTATTAGACTGTTCTTTTAAACTCTTTGCCCTAAAGAATATTTAAGTGTTTTATCCAGACTATTTCATTCAATCTCCTCTAGCAGCAGAAAGTGGTGGTGCTGAATGGCCAGGAAAGACTTTGAGAAGGAAGGAGGTTGTGTAGGTAGTAGCAATGTCAAAATGTAGCTGGAAGCTACTCCTACTTTCTCAGACTAATTTTTTTTTTGTCTGCTTTTTTGTTGCCTCCTCAGTCTACTGTTTGGGCAGAGCTTGATATGAAGAGTGTGTGGTGGAAGAGGGAGAAGCGCAGGAGACCCCTTGCCCTTGCCCTGGCTGCTCCTCTTGAATTGCTGACTGCTCACCTGAGCTCAGCCGGGCTGTGAAGTGCCAGAGGGGCTGCCACATTCTGAGTGGTTTTATGCTCTGTTTTGCAAGGCAGGAATGATGTGACATGGAGTCTGATGTCTACAAGAGGATGTAACTGTGAATCCTTATGGCAGGCTAGAAAGTGGCAGCCCAGTCCATGAGCACTCATGTGCCAGCCTAATTCACCTTTAGGAATTAAGCCCCTATTTATTTCCTCTATACAGTACTGTTTGCAATCTAGCAAGAGCAATTAACTCATGTCTCAGTCTCTATAGATAAATAATGCTTTTCGTTCGCTTAAATCCCTTTACAAGGGCTTGCCTGTTTGAGAACTCATCAATAAGGCTGGCAGGGTGACTGCTGTATGTTTCTAATCCTTTAACCATTTGTTTACAAACAACGTTTTGGTGGCTATGCTGTGTGAATTAGTCAATAAGAGGAGAATGTAACAAAAGGCAAATGAAAGAGGATTCAATTTTAACTCTTCATTTTTTAATTTCTAAGAAAATAACAGAAATTCCCATTTTTCAGGAAATTACATCCCTTAGTATTTTTTACCAGTTCCTTGGCATTCCTTTTTGAGAGACTTGCTCTGAGTAGGTGTCAGAGTCCAAGTCAGAGAGATGGGGTGAGACAAAAGTATTTATTGCATATGTGGGGATATCTTGAAAAAATGTGAAAAATCCTCACAAACTTAATTTAACATCACTAATATGATTTTAGCTCTAAAGCACTCAAGTGTATGGATGGTTTTCATTTCTACACTCTCATTCAGGCACCTCAGTGAGTATGCCGAGTTAAACCTAACCCCATTCTACAAGGAAAATTGAAGCACGGATTTGAGTTCCTTCTGTTGCACCGCACACACCTGCAATCTATACAAAGTCAGGACCTCCACCATCTAACACAGATATTGGACTACACTGTTCTATAGCCATAGTATATATTGTTTTTAAATTTCAGTTCAATTAAATTAAAGCATCATCCATCTATGAGCTCTTCTGTCATATCTTAGAGGTAACTGTCAACTTATTATTAAAAGTAGGTTAAATACTCAGGAACATAAAAATAATCTCATCCTGATGGAAAATAATACTAGAAGACATTGATTTTCACAAATGATTTCACCATTGATTTCACCATTTCACCATTGATTTTGGTTGATACTAGTTTTTGGTACCAGGCTTTAATAGAGATGAGCACTGACTCTGTGGAAAGATGCCTCAGCATGTTTCAAAAGGTGCAGGTTTTAAAAAAACTCAAACAGAAAATAATAGCCTATAATATTCTGCAGTGGGACTCTGTAAATGCAGTAAGTGTTGCTACATGCTTTTGGGTTATTTTTTACAGAATGCTGCAGTGTTTTTATAAGATTGTTTAGACAGATGTTCTTCTGTTTTTTTTTTGTATAAGAACTATTTACTCTTCTGAGGCTCAGAGATATTCCTTCTGATGTTGAACTGACATCTGGTCTCTCTGTGGCAGGATGTCTGCAGGTAGAATTGCTGTGGAAATACATCTGTTAGATAATTTAAGTACACAAAGTTTTAGAATTGTGGCAGACAACAAATTTATAAGCTCACAAATCCTGACTGGTATTAAATGTACATCCTACGGAGTGTGAGGATTTAGGGACTTTTCACATCAGATTTTTCTCTTAGATGTTTCTGCAGCATCTTGAAAGTACAAGGACAGATTAATCTGATTATTAATATGACACTTAGTTCTTGAGCATCTGAACCATTATACAGTGATTTTTCTATGAGACTCAAGTCTCAGGCAAATTGGAGAACTCCTGAGCTAGAGGGAGCCGTATTGAAGATACGGAGACTTACAGTTGCCTGGTTGTGAGACTGCTCGCTCCATGGTTGGTCAGTGAGTCTGTAGGGATGGATGAGCATGGGAGAGGTCACAACAGTGCTTGTCCTCACTGTCCTGTCCCACTAGGATTACACGGTGGGATAATGGGATAGACTTCCATCAGGTCAGAGAACGCTTTTGTATTTGAATCAGTCAGTATCAACAAATAATGAGCTGGTTATCTTTGGTGTCTACTGACCATTGAACTGTTTTTCACTTTTTCAGATATTCAGAGTCTTACACTACTGAACTTGCCCCTTTCCAAAACGCAGAGCTCTTATACTTCTGTCTAGGATTTCTACAAGGAAAATATTTGGGTGCATGCACTGTGCCATGCATGTACCATAAATCCAACTTCTGGATATGTCAGGCTCACTGTGCATACATTTAAAGTCAACCTGATCACGTTTAGTTCTTATCTGCTCCAACCAGGATACCAGACATGCAGAAAAATAGCCAAAGTCCACCTTACATCCAGACACGTCCAGAATAACTCAGACACACAGCAGTCAGACAAAGAATTAGAGTGTGGCTCATTCTGTGAAAGAAGCAATGTGGTTTCCTTTTGCTTTTTGAACCCCTTTACAAGGACCGCCTGGAGTCACAGATGAGAAGTAATGCCATGTTTTTCTGTACAGACTGATGCTGTTATCCTTCCACAGCAAACAGGGCTACCATATCCCACATTCCAGGGGAAGAAGGAATCCTCTTAATTGGTGTAGAAGGGCTGGCTCCCTTGTGCTCTCAGCCCCTGGGTCCTGCACTCCTGTTCTTGCCAGTTGAGGTGTGAAGCTGCCTCAGTCCCCTTCGGATCATTATTTGCATAAAGCATGAAGTCTGTTGCAATCATTCATCCTTCTCTTTAGCAACTATGAGTTTCTGTTCAAGTGGTGTCATTTTAGGAGCAAGTAAAAGAGATGGGAATGAAACCTACCTGCCAGTAGAAAAGGAGAAAGGAAATACAGCTTTGAATTATCCAGTGTGTAATGGCAAATGCTGTCAGAAAAATAAGGTGCGTGTCTGTCGTAACCTAAGAATCTGCCTTGGTCTGGTGCAAGAACAGGATGTTTGATAAACAGCTCTCTGTCTATAGTTGTGCTGTCCCAGCCAAATTAAACCTTTTAGCCATGTGTGCTGCTGGGACTACCTTCCATGGGATAGCTCCCTGGACAATTCCTGTGCTTACTGGCTTTACTGGTGTTTGTAATTCTAAATTTGAATTTATAACTGGGTAGCTGGCTGTCTTCCTATTTCAAAACACTGAATGCTAATTAAATATGAAACTACTTGCTAATGAGTTCTGTATTCACTGGATGGTTTTCACTGTGTTACCTCATTATTTCAAGTCATATAATTGTCCTCTAATAGGAATTCTCATACTGCGTCTTATTTCCTTCATGTGAATTTCCATAGGTCCACCATTTTAAGGCACTACTTCAGCTATGAGACATTTCAAATGAAATAGTGCTATTTAAAGCCAGTGTTTCTGAAGGACAGAAAATCATTTTTTTGAATCATCCCTAGTCAATCAGCTAAAAGCATCAAATTTGTCCTAATCTAATAGTGGCTCCAAAGAGTTAAATACATTCATTTGGAGCAATGCCACTGAGACAAATTAGATATTCCAAGCAGAACCAGGTTTATTGTGAAGTTTGCACATTTGAGACAGAATTATTCACGGAGTTTTTATCAAGAAAAGATACTGAACTGGTCAGAAAATAGTATGCATTGGACTAAGTTGTGCAATTCTCATTCATGCTTGTGAACATTTGCACAAATAGACCCATTGACTTCCCAATGAAAGTGTTTCATTATGATCATTCCTATTACAGTGTTCATTATGTGATTTGAAATAATAAAGCACCACAGCCTCATTGACTTCAGTGACACTACGTGGTCCACCAACATGAGTAAGGGCTGTGCAATGTAGTTAAGAGGATCTTAATAACAAAACCTCTGTTACCAACTTAGATATAACCCCCGCCACAACCCTGCCATGGAATAGTCACAAAACTGCATGGGTGCAAGCTCTCCCATCCCCGCACACACACACACACATATCCCCCTCCAGTTTTTCTTTCGGAACAAAACCAGCTGTAACTAGAGGCTGAGTTTTACAAACTGAAAAGAGCTTGTAGCGAAAAGAACAAAAGTGCTAGTGTGCAGAAGCCACCCTGCAAAGAATGTTGGCAGGAGAGGAAGCCAGATCCTTCCACTGCTGTAACCTTAAACTATCATTTGTTGATGTTGATGTGTTTCTAATAAGTGAGGAAATGAGAACACAAGGAAAAGGGAGATGGAGAACTTGAGACCTCTTGGACACTAGGCTTTTCACATTTGTATGTAGCCTGGCAAGGCAGAAGGATCTCTTTATTGAGTGATAATAGCGTACACTGCACAATTTACCCTTACGCTTATGTGAATGAGAAGCACCATAATCTGCAGGCTTTTCATTTTACAGAAGTGAAACCAGTAAAGAAAAAACGCTTTGTTGCTCAAGTCCAAAGTGCAGACAGATATGGGACTGTGGCTCCGTTTGCAGATAGAGCTGATGCTTCTTCACTGAGCGAGCTATTTAGCTATCAGATAAAGTGGTGTGATCCGGAGCACAGCAGTGCTTTCCTTCAGTGTTATAACTCTGTGGAGCAGTGCTTTACTTCAGTTCTAAAACACTATGAAGCTTGATCTTTCTATGCACACTAGGAAGGAGTCTCTGTTAAAAGAAAACACTATTTTAATGGCAGTACTGCTGCCCAGGGGGCTGCAGAGCCTGATGTATGGATTAGTCTATAGTCTTGGGCTGAAGTGTTATCTTTATTTGCAAAAGAAAAATATTTCTTAGGTATCTTCTAGTGCATGAAGAAAACAAATGAGTGTCCATAACCAGTCACTTTCTATCTGAGGATCTCTAAGCACCTCAGAAATATGCAGTGCCCTTACGCCCATTTGACAAACAAATTGTGGCTGACAAAAGTTGTGGCAAAGCCATGACCAGCACCCACATTTGCTGGCTCATTCTCTCTTACACAAGAACATATCAGTAAAAGGAGTTTTCTGTGTCAATTTTACAGCAGCCTTCGACTTTGAATGGCTGAGGTGGAAATCACAGCTGCAGTGAAGTCAACAGCAATTTTGTCCATCACTGCAGTGTCCCAGTTAAGCAGTAGATACTGTATTAAAAATATTTCACAGCCATCAAGCCTGTATCAGCAGCTGTCAGTTTTTATACTGAAAGATAAAGGCCAATAAAAGACATGGTATCATTTAAAGTTATAATGCTATAAGGATGAAAAATTCAGTCCATTCCAAGGGTTAAACACAAGCTTCTTCTCCAAAGTTTCTATGGCAACTAGATGCAATCTATAGTGATATTGTAGTTAATGAAATGTTTCTTCCAGACCAACAGGGCAACATGTAGCATTCAGTAATGAGGGATGTCTTTGGGGAAAGAACAGTGGCATCAAAGCTGCCTTCTAGCAAACTATATTGCCTAAAAGCCTGGGGTAAAGTGTGTCCTGAAGTCCAAATTCCCCTCTATTTATTCACAGGGCTTCCTTCATGTCTGCTCTGACGATGAGAAACACTGATAATAAGAACATTGAAGAAGGAAGAGAGTAAGGAAAGAAAATATTTTTGATCACTTCCTTAATTGAATCATAAAAAGAAAAAAACACCTTGTAAAGAAGATTTTTTTGTGCTTTAAAGAAGTTTACTTTTCCTTATAAATGGAATAGCTAAATGTTGACATTTGATGTCAGCATGCTACATCATATCTATATGTGCATGTGTGTGAATTGTGTGGATACAGATTAAGTCTCTCTGTCCTCACCTTGACTTCTCAGAAGCTGAAATCTGTTAGCCTCAATGCAAAACCCAAACCACACGTTTTTCAGCCTAGATTCATCCCAGCGGATAAAAGACAAATCGGATAAAAGAAGTGAAACCTGGGCATGTGTGTCTGAGAGATGGAGGCAGCAACTCAGACACAACGCTCTGCACCTGGGCAGTGACACAAACTCCCCCAGTGCCCTCTGGTCCCTTGTGGCAGGGGTTGCCCATGCTGCGAAGGCACTCTGCTCCAGGGAAGCAGTTCCTTCCCTGTGCACAGGGGCAGAGCTCTTCCCCTGATGAAGAGGGAAGAGAAGGGGGTCGGGTCAAGGCTTAGGAGCCATCCGGTGGCCTGCTCTGCCTGAGAAGGCCTCTTCCCTCCTCTGCTCCCGGGCAAGGCTCGGCGGGCTCCTTAGTCACCCGTTCAAAGCCGTAAAGCTTTGTCCTTGCAGGCCCTCTGAACTTGCAAGAAATCTCACAAATATGTAAGTAAATATGACCACAGATACCTGGCTTTGGGTGTCCAGGTTTAAGAAGCTGGCTGTTGAATTTCTATGTATGCTTTTCCTACACACAGGCCTCGAAGAACTCCCAAACTGCCTCCCTTCAGTGCCACATGAATGCAAGTGTCCGAGGATAGACAAGGTAAGAACGTGCTTTCTCCCTAGTCAAAAGAAAGAGAAACCTAAAAAACACACCCAAAAGACAGATATTTAATTATATGGGATGAAAATTAGTTGCTCTATATGAATGTGCTATGGTTATGCTGTACGTGATATTACCGCTCAGCTGTAGTAGTACTGCTGTTGATGGCCGAATGGTGGCCTAAGGACGTAAAGAAAGCAAACAGGGCCTCCAACTTAGAAATCCTTCTTCAGGGCTTGGAAAATAGCTAAGATGCTAAAATGCTGGTCTGCTTCTTCCAGTGCTGTAAACAGATCCAGTAAGAATAAGCACACTTTGTCTTTCCACTCACTAGGCCTTGCTTCAGACACGCGTGCAGAAAAAGAGAATAAAACAGCTTACATGCAACACAAATTCTTACCCTGGAAAGAGAAAAGGGTGGCTTCTTTTAGCAGGAAAGTTTCAGAAACATACTGAATAAGGTCTTCAGAAGTTGGCCTTAGGGCTGTAAAGCGAGGAGCAGACTTGAGCGCGCGGGCTGAGGGGCTGCAGGATGTGGTGCCATGGTTTCTTAGCCACAAGGTAGATGCTTCATTAGGCTCTGCTTGTTTCCAAAGCACTGCTGAACAGTGAGAAGGCTACATCCTTTTAACTGGACCTGTGAAGGATCTTCAGCTTTGTAGGCATGACTCTATGTGGCATTAGATGCTTTCATTTAGACATCTGCATTGGAAGATTTTTAGCAAATTAGTTTTAAATATAGGAACTGTAAAAAAAAACCCAAACCATGGCTGTACCCCTGCCTCTGTACTATTAAAATACAGTGGAAAAGTCTAAACTCATCCCTAGTGGCGTGCTGGATAAAAAGCAGTGTTTCCTTAGGCAAAATTACCAAGAATTTTTTTTTACTTTCTGGTTCTTGTGGTGGTGTTTACAGCCACAGGAAATAAAGAGCAAGGTACCTTAAAATGGCCTTGTAAACTTTATACAGCCACTTAAAATGAAGCACTGTAGTAATTTATTTCCAAAAGGTGGAACTTTGTAAAAATTTTTGTCACTCAGTGAAGATTTCCCTCTCCTTAGCCAGGTTACATTAAAGTGCATAATGCCTGTTCTCTGAAAGGCCTCGTGCCCTCTGTCTCTGCTCCTGTTGCTCTAGCATTCTCTTTTCTCCCCTCATACCACATACATTCATGGTTAAAGCACAGATAGCCAAAGCAGTGTTAGGTCCAGAAGCTTTATCTTCACGGCCAGGGATGATAGTTGCCATTGTTTTAGCAGCTGCATAAAAAAATGTCCTACAGTATTAAACAGAAGCACTCTGTTTTCAGCTTTCTCCTTATTTTGGAAACTGTTTGGATCCCTAAAATAAAAACAAAACTGTGCAGGCAGTAATTTATATGCCTGAGAGAAGGATTTGTTGTTAAAAAATGCATTATGTTAGCAATAACAGTATTCATTTGAGTTAGATGATATGCAGTGGGAAGAGTTGAACACTTCTAAAACCGTATTTTTACAGCCTTCAGTTGAGTCAAATACAACATCTCACTACAGATCTTCTGCTATTATCTGTCTGAGGTTCAGAATAGTATTTCAGTTTGAGATTTCACCTCTGTAAAAAGCAAAACAATCAACAGAGTCCATCAGGATCACAATAAAATCTTGTGTCATCAAATTTCAGTACAGTTCACAGCAAATCAAAGCCAATCAGAACATTTTAGTAGGACAGATAGTAATTTTGGTGCAAGGGTATTGCACGTGTCAGCATGGCAGCTGCTGTGCTATGAAAAGATCACTGTGCATAGAGCTGAGGCACAAACAAAGCTGTCCTGGAAGCACATTAAGTTTGCTATGGCCAGAGAAATGAGGTTCTTCTGCAAAAGTAAGTCAACTTTGAGTTGAGTGTGCTTTTTGCATTTGTATTGATTTCATGCAAGCTTCATTAGACAACTAGCCCATAAATACCCTTGCTTTTTGAGAATAGTCTCAGAATAATTAATGTGTATGAGTACTGATCAGTTATCTGATGAATTGTGTATTGCAACAACAGAGAAAATTTTCTTTGAGATGGATTATGACTTTGCCTCACAAAGTGTTAGGAAACTGAGGATACTGAATATGCGCATCCAGAATAACTCAGGCTATAGACTGAGGCCGCTGAGACACCGTCCTCTCCTTTGGCCCTGTGTTGGCCCTGCAGCTCATGTGGCTGCACAACAAGCTGTTTCAGAGAAGTGATGAAAACTTGTCCTATGAGAAGAGTAATTCTTGGCTAGATCAGCTTTCTAGATGAGCAAGGCAAAGGAACACACAGCCAGGAACAAGGGGGAAAGGCTTAGGCTGACTTAAGTTGATCTGGAGGCACTCTCTGAGGCTGCTTTTGCATCCCAATGGCAAAATTCCTGACAGGGGAGTTGGAGGACCAAACCTTTTGGGTGTATTTTCAGTGAAATTTCTTGCTTTCAAGAGGAAGGGACCTGGAAAGCCATGGTATGAGGAGGCTTCTTCACCTTTGCCCACTAGATAGATCTAGGCAAGCAGATGTGTGTGCGTCGCTTTCGCTTAGCTTTGCTCGCAGTAATTTGGCTGGTATAGAGCTACAAACAATTCCCACGGTGAGTGGAATTAATTCCTTCCTGGACTTCTACATTGTACAGATAGAAGGTTGAAAACAGAAAATTCATTGCTGAGTGTCTGCCCTTTCCTGTTCTTCATGAGTCGTTTTTGTACCATACCTAAAGAAAGGGTGGTCTTACGCTACAAAACCAGTACAAAACAGTACACACACAATCCCTGCCCCTTCTATACCATATTGCCATTAGAAGTGACCTGTCCTTGCTCTTTCATTATTGATGCATTTCTTCACTGCTCTGAAAGATTCTTGACTCGCAGAGTTTTTCAGCACATGACTCAACACAGTGAATCAAACGCTGTAATGTTGCTAAAGCTCAGCATTTATCAAATGGGCACAGGACCGAATTCAGATCCGGTGTAAATGGATATATAAAGATTACTGTTCACGTGGTTTTTCTGGGTCACTCTGATTGTTTTCTGGCAGTATAATGCTTCATACGAGCTGGGCCAATTGTATCTTGCACTGCAGCTCCAGGAACATGAGATATTAGTTTAGGCTGTTTTACCACCGTATCTACAGACTCAGTGTACAGCAGCTTTGATGAATATAATTGTATAAAACCTGGGATGCCTATAAAAGCACTGCAAGCACTACAATGGGGAAGGATTTTTCCTAAAACGCTGGCGGTGAAGTATGTACAGGGAACTAGGTTTGTGTCCTGAACTTGTTCCCTAAGCCAAAAGAGCTTGTGTGAGTTTTACACAGAGAACATGTTTGTTTTTCAGGAAGGACACTGCAGTCTTGAAGGCAGTAGGGCACTTGGAGGTGTAGGGCAATGAAAACCAAATATAATGATGCTTCTCAGACACAGGGTAGGTTATAATGAAAAAAGACCAGTTGAGTAAGGAGGGAAAGATGATTAAAAAAAATACGTTGCACTCAGGGAGCAGGCCCCCTCTTCCTTTTTACATACTGCTCAGTCATTGTAGGTATAAAGGTCAAGGCTCTTCAGTATTCTCCTTTCTGGACTCAGCGCCGTAGCTAACAGCTTGTTTTACGTGACGAATTCTTTGCTTCCCAAAATAAATAAAACTGTCTGTATTAGCTTTGTCTATTGAAAAGACCATGTGTAGATTTGTACAGCTCCTGACTCCACAGGAAGTTCTAAAGCTTTTTTTTTTTGCTTTTTATCTGTGTCATGCCCATTAAGTTAAAAAAAGAGATAAAAGGAATTTAGATAATGCTGGTTTTCATAATTTAAGGAATCAATTACACTGTTATTACTATGAAACGATAGTTGTGCTTTCTATTGCTAAGTACTTCTCCTAGGCAGACCATAATGTGATGGCTGTCCTAAAACCTGGGGATGAAGAAGATGCCTAATCTTGTCTTCTAGGATTATTATTGTATATTAACTCCTTTCTTGTTGGACTGGAGTTGTCTTTTTTGTCTAATCTCGTTCTAGAGCAGTCCCAAGTGGGCAAGTCATGAAGTCATTGAATGCATATATACTGGGTATCCCAGTCATCAGATAAAATACCTCTAGCAGGTACATGTGCTCTGACAGGCCTGATTCTCAGAAAACAAGGCTGGTGGCACACCAAGTCGCAAGCTGGCATGTACTATCATGCACCAAAATAAAAAAAACATGAGAACCTAGAGGCCTTGTACAGCACTGAACAAACACAGAGCTGGCGGACTAGCTGGGGAGTGATGTGACAGGAGCAGCACTGTTGTTACCACTATCTCCAACATATGCTTGTAGTTTGTCTCATTCCTCCCACCAGGTGAAGTGCCTGGAGCAGTACAGAGGGGTTTTCAGGCTGTGGTGGGGTGCAAATTCCCTGCACGGGCGAGGGCTCCGTACCCATGCCCTGCCATCAGCAGGGGGCTTGTGTACCGAGCAGCAGAGACCCTCCTGGTCAGCGGGGGTAGAAACCTGGCTGCAGATGAGGCCCCCTGCCCTCATTATGCCAAAAGCCATCACTGCCTCAGGGCAGCAAGTGTGCAGTGCCCAGGGTAGTGCAGCAGTGTGCTGCTTGCTCGCAGCAGGGACCGCTGCCACCAGTAACCATGGCATCCCTCTCTTTCTCCAGGACTGGAACCAATTACTGTGGCCGTCCTGTCATTTTATTGCATGAAACTATACTACTCGATGTGCACAGATTTAAACTTTTTTTCTTGAATATTCTTCTACCACCGGTAATGTCACTAGGTGACCTAATTCCTTCATTCACACACACTTATTTTTAGTGAATGTCAGATAAAATAAGAGCATCATTGTGCAGGAAAGAACAAATCAGCTATATGAACTTCTTTTCTGGAGGTGAACAGTCTGTGGGGAAATTAATGTCAATTTTTAATTACAATATCACAATAATATTTGACTCCCACTAAAATTTTTGCATTTCAAATGCAGGGGAAGAACTATAGTCTACTTTTAAGTGCGTTAGTGAAATAAATAAATACAAATGTATACAAAGCTACATTTGAAATATGGAATTTAAGTGTAAAATAGCTTAAAATGCAGCTGCTATTCACTGATAGAGGAGAAAGGAGAGACATTAATTAGTATAATTGGGCAGTTAATTGTCATAAATGTTATTTAAAGATTCTAATCATAATCATGCATATCCAAGTAAATACCCGAAGACTATTTAGCATTCATAAACTTCTTTACACTAATATATTTATATATGCTAATATAATACATACATATTACGTATGCATACAAATATACATATATAACTCTATACACACATCACATACGTGCTACGTCCATTAACAGAGAGGCATCTATTGTAGGTTTGCACCTATTGCAGATTATTCTATAACTAGAAGTCTGCTTTTCTTTCCCCTTCATATATTCCAGGTGTGGTAGACAATGACCTCATTGAAAATGAAAGCTAAAGCTTCCAACCTTAAGTCTAAACTTGTCATTTAAAAAGAAAATTCCATTCGGTCGGTTTACGTGTAAAACAAAAGTTATATATGAATACGGTGTTCATAATGGTAGTACGGTAAGGCTGAACACCTTTCTGAATGCTGGAGAAAAGACTCCAGCAGTGTGAAAAGTGAAAGCTGGCCTCAAATATTCCCTGTGTGCAAACTTTTTGCTGGTAGAATTTAATCAGTGTAAACATTTTTCATTTTGAACAGAACAGAAAAAAAAGAGAGTCACTAATAATAGGTAATGGAGTAGAAAGATAAATTACTTGAAATCAAATAATGTACCAGATTAGCTAGTGATTAAAATGGATTTTTTTTTTCTATTAGGAATCTAACCATTAGTTCCAGGCAACAGCATTCACTGTGTCAGCTCCAGGTTTCTTATAAGTTCATGTCTGCAGCAATCACTATCTAATCAGTGACACACCAAAAACATTTTCTAGATGTTAAAGGCTACACTTTGATTTATGCAGAGAACATCTTCTGCACTCCAGGTTAACAGTGGGGCTGGGACCCAGGCTCAGTGAACCTGCTTCCCCGAGAGCCCTGCAAAGTTCACATCCAGGCCTGAACTCCATGATGTTGGTCTGTCAGTCCGGGCAGAGCTCTCACTGTCCAAGTGACAACCCTTGGTTCCCTTCATTCAGTTTGCTACAAATTTTGCACTGAGAGTAGACAGGGGAGTTGTCAGGGAGAGCAGATTAGCTGCATTGAGGGTGAAGTAGATGCAATATAAATGGTAATATCAATTTACAGATACCTTTTATTTTTTGGGGGAATGATATTTTGTCCAATGGATTAGCAGTATAAAAAGATTCTAATCTAACAGATTTTTGAGGGGCATTATGAAGAATTTCCTGTGTGACACATCAGGGCTCATGAGGAAAACAAAGTCATGTCTGAAAGAGAGCCATGGGTAAAAATGGTCTTAAGAGTACTCATTTCTTAATGCCTTCTTGGACTCAACTAACTATAGCAACTTCTGCTTTGTGTCACTTACCATCTGCTAGTCCTCAATTAGACTGTCCCCTGGGAACTGAGCTCCGTGGCTCTGCCCTGGCTGGGCTGTGCTTATTCCCATGGTTGGCCATTGAGGCTCAGTGAAAGTGCTCAACGCCGCAAAGCTTGCCCAGCCCAGCTCTTAGTGGCTCTCCAGAGGGACCAAGTGGATGGACCGTGTTCAAAGTGTTTGGCAGGAACCATTCCCTCAGTGAAGGCAGCACCTGTGCCAGGGACCCTTGGAGCAGAGAGGGTGGGTGTCCATGTGCTGGTACATCCAATGGGAACTGGGGCAGAATTGCATGCTCTATTAGACTTCACTGACTTGCTACTCCTAAGGGCTTTATAGAGCAGGTCCTTTGCTACTTTAATGCCAGAGTTTTATCAGCCTAAATCACAGACGTTATCTTAATAGCTTCATCCACTGCTCAGCTGAGTGGAGTTTGGACACAGAGAAGAACTGAATTCCTTTGCTTTAGGGGGGGAACACCATTTTGAAGTACTGCTAGAAATGTTGTAAAGAAATATTCCTTTGGAAAACATCTCAGTGCCTGTCCAGTCTCAAGAGGTGCCTTTGCAGGTAGAGAGATGCTTCTGGAAATTGTGCCATTTGAGGAGTGCTGTCCTTCTGGAATTTACTTGGCTCAGTTCTTCCAGTGTTGCCTTTCAAAACCAAACTAGCGCTGCAGCAGCCTACTAGAGATTCCTCATGCTGGAATCATTTCTTAAGCAATAATTTGCAGCTAAAATAACCAAGCGAAATTTGGTTCCTGAAGTATAGGAAGAGGCCTAAAGATTTTCTGCTTTTTGGAACAGCAGTATAGTTTATTATCGCCTGTAGCCCCTATGATTAGGATAACATGAACGTGCTCACAGGAAGTAACTGAGGAAGTGACCATTTATGCTGCTGCTGCCCAAAAGTCTAGAGCATATGGTTATTTATTTATCCACTGCAACAATTACTCTGTAAACACACAGTACATTCTTGGAGAGAAACAAACCAGTATCTCTCAGCAGGGAAGAGGGAGCCCACTAGTGTGTCCCACCCAGTGAAGAAGGCCAGCCATTGTTCAGGGCTGCGCTCTCTGTTATCACACAGGGCATCTCAGCCAGTGCTAAACACAGCCCAGAAAGCCACATTCCTGTGTCAAATGTCATCGTCCTCGGAGCCGAGATGAGAAACTTGAACTGAAGCAGGTGAAGTCGCCAACAAGGAAGTGTCCCAATTTCGTGCCGATGTCGGTATTAAATAAAAAATCTGAGAAATTAAGCAGAGAAAATGATGCTGAAGTAAAATTGTTATTAAAAGGACACAAATTCATCAACAGCATCAACAGCACTGATTTCAGTGAATAGAAAGGTCATCTTTCTGTCTCTCCCTCCCTCCCTCCCTCCCTCCCTTCCTCCAACTGCAGCATGACTCAGAAGAATAAACAATTGAATAGGTTTTGTTAGATGCCTGCATGCAGATTTGCCTGGGTTTTTTATTACTTGCAATTTCATTCAGTTCCCTGTTTGTACTACAAACAACAAAAGAAATTCTTAAAAAATGCAACTGTAAAAGCAGTAATTTCTTGCATATGTTTAACAATCAAGTGTCCTGATTTCTGAAATATTTCAGCCACAGATCATTTTATAACACGTCCCTGCTTCGATGGAACTGTAGAAATTGAAGACAAGAAAGGGAAGGGAGAAGTGAGAGGAAAAACCATCGTAGATTTCTTCATGGATCTAGGGGTTGAAAGTGCATACACAGCAGGTGTGCATGTGCTTTAGAGATAACCGTACCAGTAGTAATGGTTGTCATAGTCTGAAGTGAAGAGGAATAAAAGGAGAGCTGGACACCACTGAAGCTTCACTTAAACCATCAGATTTGGGTTGCCTCTCTCTGCAGGGCAGGCTTCTTTCCAAATGTTTTGTGCCCTCTAAGGCAGGCAAAAAAATCTATTCCTTGTGACCTTTCTAAAAAAAAAAGTGTAAGTAAAGTTTGCAGTATGATATTTGTATGCAGGGATTAGCTCTTGGTTTCTTTGCTTGGTACCTTAGGGTATATTTTTAAAGCACTACACAGAATTTCGGTCTCACTCATCAACTTCTATTGACTTTAAACCTCATGAGTCACTTTGACAATATATCCCAGAGGCTTTCTATCTTACATTGGCTTTTATTTCAATTTCCACGCTTATGGGGGGTTATTTCTGAATTTGGGGTTAACTCACATGGGAAGTTGGCTTTCAGGAGAATTTTCTTTGCATGTGGAGGATGGCTTAGAGATGTTCTGCTTTCAGCTTTTCACATAATTATTATCTCTTCTGTTTTTCTTTGTGGAAAAAAGTAATTTTTGTTAGTATCACAATTTCTTTTGCTTATTTGGTTTACACAGGCCAGCAATGGCTGCATTACCTCAAAGTCACCATGCATGGTCCCCCTGTGAATGCTACTGTAATTTACGTGAAACTGTAAAAGTATGTACTCTGTAAGACTTCTAGTACTATAATGGCTAAGCACTATAAATAAGAACTAGCAAAGTATTTATAAATTATTTCCTTTGCAGAATGGCTATTCTCTCTTAAGAGAAAAAAATCCCAGCTGATTTTCCATATAAAATTTTTCAGTGAATCACGTGATGTGATAAAGCTTTCTGAAAGCTCCATAGCAGCTGAATGCATATCTAATCCTCTGTCAGGTAATCTGTTAAGGTGCCCAGAATGGTGGATTGGCCATTATTCGTGGCTCTCACACAGAAGTTACGTCAAATAGAGAAATTCACAAGGGTGAGAGAGACATTCTGTCCCTTGAAGGGATTTATCCCATACACTTTGCTACTCCTCCAAAATGCTACACAAATAAATAGCATTAAGAAGGGGAGCTCAGTGAGAGATAGGTCTGTGTTCTGCTAAATATAGATGGCAGCTAGAGTTACCCTTAGTTCCTCTTACTGACTGGTAGCACCAGGTGGGCTAAAAGGCACAGCAAAGAGCCAGCTTCCTCGGTGCCAGAGAAATCTTGGTCTGCGTTAGGGCCACCTTTGCCAGGCTGTGCCATCATGTACGTCTGGGTATAGCATCAAACAAGTGTTGACAAAAGAGTAAGTATTTCCGCTGAAGCACTTGGCAGAAAGTAAACAGCTGGAGCAACTGTCAGTAAATTCGTATTTCCTCAATAGCATTCTGGTAACAATGGGAAGAGGAAGGAAAAACCAAACAAACAATACTTCTGTTATAATTGACACAATAGGTTAGTTTCTCCTCTCATGACTTTATGTAGTCATATACAAGGATGCAAATGGTGATAACAGCTACCATTACTGAAGGTAACTGTTCTCCGTCTGGGTATTCAGGTAGCAAGATGGTGAAAAGTCAGGCTGAGCATTGTTTCAAAAGACATTTTCTACTTTGCCGTGAAATATCAGCTGATTTTGCTTTTTCCCAGTGCCTGTTTCATTTAACTGACAAAAAGTTGCTCCAGGATTGGTAAGCATTTTGAGAACATGAAACAATATCAATGAAATTCTTACTGCAATTGGGCAGAGAAATTACACTCTCAGCCTTTCCTTACTGCTTGTAAAGGTCTGGGTCATAACTGTGGCATACATGATATTGCCGCACATCATTATCAGCAGGGTTATTTTCATTAAAAGAAACATTTTCTCTAGCTTTGCTAACAATTTCTCATTTGATTTTGAATCAAATACTTTACTGAACCCTAATTAGGGTAGGTGTAATACAGTACCTGTGGCTAGAGAGTTGGTTATCTTGGTAAAGGAAGATAAGATTTTGTTAGTATTTAACTATATTAAGTAAGCTCATGTTATGTTCCATTCCATTTCCATTGTACTTTCAGATCTGATTGTATTCCCCTTGGAAACGTTTTCTAAAGCTTTCCATTTTGTTCAGATCAGTCTAATGGGCCTGCAGTCGCCCGGACCACTCTTCTTTCCCCTTCCCTGCTTGTTTCCAAGTCAAGACAAGTTCCATACCCTTTTTCCAATCTATCTCTGCTTAATTTAGGAACATATTTATATGTTCCTAATAACTTCCTATAAATCCTAATAACATAAGTTCCTAATAGATTCTTTAATAACTGCCTCTTCCTTCTTGTATAATGAGGCTAATTTTATCTTTCCCTGCTTTTCAGTTTTATGACTAAAGGGCATTGTTTTCATTTCCTTTGACTATTGAATAAATTGACTTTGTTCTTACACCTCCTGACCAGTAAGATGTTTGTTTCTCAGCTGACTGGTGGGTTTTTGCTAGTCCCTTATTTTCAGTAAGGTTTTTGAGACCTTTCCTACTATCTTCGGCCTTAGTGTATCAGCTCCAGATAGAGTTGACACCTTTAACTTAATGACATTCCTGCCTTCCTGAAGAAAGAGGTTTTTGAGCTTTTTTGCCAGGCTGACTTCACTAGTCCTCTCACATCCTTAAGGTTTGTCCTTTCAAGTCAGGGACTTTCACTATTATGTGTTCTGCAACTCTTGCAGTAATAATAATGTAGTCTAAACATCCATGGCAGCTTTGAATTAGGTTACTCGAGCGCTGCTCTAATTGTATCATTTAGGTTTGCTCGCCTACTCTGTTTCTTAGGTGGGTTTTACTTTTTCTCTTACTAGTGCCCAGGTTTATTACAGGCTGCTGAGTTACAGCCTGTGCTTTTTGTTTGCTCTTCCATTCCATTTAAATGGCATCAGCTTCAGATCATTCAATTCAAGGTTATTTCCTATGATCAAGTTCTTTTATAAATGTCCTCACTACTAACAAAACCAAGCTTAAAATAGAATTCTGTCCAGTTGTTTTAACAACTATTTGATGAAAATATCTGTTGGTTATTGTACCGGGAATAGCTGGCCTCTGAATTATTAGTGGCATTTCTCTCAATCCTTTTGCTTGGAAAGCTAATGTCACTTACAATTTGTCTCCTTCCAAAGCCTCAAGTTTCTCTTTATCTATGTGGATTCTCCTCTAAATAGTTCTTGGTTAGAGGGAGACTGACTTTGACTGGACCTCATTTTGTCACTTGTTCCTAGGCAATAGTGTCTGTTTTGGATGCTGCTTTTTCTACCATCTGAATAGTTGGCTGAGTTTGCTCTTAAATATCTTCGTTTCTCCTGTAATGGGAAAGTTACGTCATTTGTTCCTGATCCAAAATTAAACAATAGATGGCTATTTCTTTGGTGGACTTTCTGCTCCAGTTTGGTACCCTATCATTGCCTCTTTGTATAGCATCAACCCTGACCCTAATGCGCTAATTTCCTTTTGTATTCTCTATCTATCTGGCAGAGACACTGTTGTAGTGCCTGCTGGTAGTTGAGGAGCAATTGTTATTGACTTGTAGATGGGAGGCACTTCAGGGATGTGCTCTTAGGTCTCGCCAACTTGAAGAGTAACAAAGAAAATCAGGGAGAGTTCTCTCAAGGCCACAGAATAAACCCCACCTTTGTGCCTATGTACTGTTTGCCCACTGACATCCCTTCAATGAAAATCAGATGAAAAACAGGTTCCTTATGGAAGTCATGTTTTATTCATGGAATTTGGTTTGCTATTTATTTATTTATTTAGTATTCTCAAATTTTTTGCTGAAAGGGTGGAAAATTGGTGACTAGAAGCAAAATTGGAAAAAATTCAAAGCACAAATTTAGAAGCTTTCCTTGCATATTCATATAGAATAAATATTCCACATTTTGTCACTGTTCAGGATATTTTCTGCCTGAATTCACAGATCGTCTGTGGATAAGTTTTCGAAAAGGTAGTGGATCACCAGCCACTCTGTTTAAACAGATGTCATAATATTAAAAGCAAACTGAGAATATTAAGTGTACAACACAAGGATTTGTGATCATATTAATTTAATTTAAATATCTGTGAGGATGATAGTAATTTTTATCACTTTCTGAAACAAGTCAGTAAAAAAGGTGTAGGGCAAGTAAATCCACCAGTTAAACGCTTTCTTAGTAGGATCCATTAAGGAAAAGGGAAGATTTTTTGTGTATCTTTCGCACTCATGATATACTTTAGCTTGAATGTGAGGCCTCAGTTGCTCCACTTAAATTACAGTTGAAACTTCACCCTGATGCATTTTTATTTCAAAATGAAGTTTTCATTACAGATATTGATAGAAAAATTGCTCCATTCAGAGCCCATGTGAGTCCAGAGTAGGGCCACAAAGATGATCAGAGGGCTGGAGCACCTCTCCTATGAAGACAGGCTGAGAGAGTTAGCATTGTTCAGCCTGGAGAAGAGAAGGCTCTGGGTAGGCATTATAGCAGCCTTCCAGTACCTAAAGGGGGCCTACAGGAAAGATGTGGAGGGACGTTTTATCAGGGAGTGTAGCGATAGGACAAGGGGTAACGGTTTTAAACTGAAAGAGGGGAGATTTAGATTAGATATTAGGCAGAAATTCTTTACTGTGAGGGTGGTGAGACACTGGAACAGGTTGCCCAGAGAAGTTGTGAATGGCCCATCCCTGGAGGTGTTCAAGGCCAGGCTGGATGGGGCTTTGAGCAACCTGGTCTAGTGGGAGGTGTCCCTGCCCATGGCAGGGGGATTGGGACTCGGTGATATTTAAGGTCCCTTCCAACGCAAACCATTCTACGAATCTAAGAAAATATAAATCTTCATAAAACTGCTTATTTTGAGCAGTGTTCTTCAAAGTTAATACAAGCTATCTGAATGCAGGTTGGGCATTATTTATGCATCCATTTTTTGGATTCCTTTTTCTCTCTGTGTGTATGTAGGCAAAGGCAAAAAGGAGAGAGGGAGGAAGAAGGAAAGACAGAAAGTTGAGAAACCTCTGCTTTGATTCCTGATAAATTTTTTTGCAGAAGTCACTGATGTTCAAGGGGGCCATAGAGAAGTTTAACCACCACCGTCAATAAAATATTTCAATGGTTTATAGTCTCAAAGAGAGAGCCCCTTTCAGATTTGTTGCCTCTTTCTATTACAGAATCTGCAGCTGGCTCTTCAATGTGCTTCGCCTGATATATTACGTTAATCAGTTCCCTTATTTTTGCTAGGCAGCAACCACTCCTTCAAAAACCCCACCTAATTGAGTGCACTATTTTGGGGTGTTTTGTCTTGCAGCTGGGAAGCCAGACTTTTTGCCAGTAATTTGTAGTCTCTGCTTATGAATGAAACAACTTTGTAGCTTCCTCAAGCTGGGTTTTTGGAAGCTATTTGTCAAAGCATTTTTCATAGTTCAAGGCAGAATCCTCCACTGCGGAAGTAATGAAAAACATTTGGTAACTAGTGGAATTTGTTGATACTAGTTTTTCTGGTTTTAATCACAGAGGTGGTCTCCTGCTGGGAGTTTCCCCCTTTATATAAATCTTCTGTAGAGAAGACATTTCATGTCTCTCTCTAGTAAGACATTTTGGATTCTCTGGATTCTTTCTGAAAATTCTTTCTTTCTTCTCCTGTGACTTGCTTCTTTGCTTTTCCTGTGAAAACTATGCATATTCAATAATATTTTTAAAAGTTTATATTATTCTCTCTTTTTTTTTTGTCTCCTTCAAGGTTTTAATTTTCTTGGAATTTTACAATCTCTGTGTTATTAAGATTTAGCACTTAGCTTTCCCTGCCCTTTCACCTTTATAAGAGCAGTCTTCTGGTAACTAGAGTTTCACGGTGCTGGAGAGATTTGAAAAATATTGACATGTTCTTTTCTCCCTCTGAAAAACTGCCTGAGACAGATTTTTCTCAAGCCTGTTCCATTTCCAATTTAGTCAAGTCACTAGGCTGCATCAGTAACTCTTCCTCAGTTAAGATTGTTTAAAGCAAATACTATATTTTCCTATTAAACTATCTCCCTATTTCCCTTTAGAGAAGCACTGCTACTAGGGATTGCAGGGCTGGCTGCACAGCATTATGAGGTATCAATTTTTCCCTCACCAGCTGTGAACGAGCCTGATCATGGCCTTCAATTTGATTATGAATGTTGGGATGAAGGTTGGCTGAGGGTGGAGGAAATGCATAAAGCATGGTTATTTCTGTTCACAGACACTGGTGATAGTGGGTAGTATATAGTCTTTCTCTCAAAAGAATGACCATTTCAAGTCTTTTGTTGGTGCTCTGTGCTGCTTTGGCAGATGCTCAGGACTGAGGGCACAGGGTGGGCAGGCATGGTCCTGCTTGAGGAACGGGGCAAGAACATCTGGGGGATCACCTCCACTGCAAGAGGAGTCCCATGTGAGAGCTTTGCCAAAAAGGACCAAAGACAGGAAGCAGCATGCTAAAGCCAGAGCCAACACAATCACCAAATACAGCAGGACAGGATTTGGTACAAATTAAATGTTTAGGAGTTCTGGAGGAGGAGAGCTCATAGCAACTGCTGAAAATCTAGAGGTGGTACAGCTCTAACTGGAGGCAGAAAAAGTCTAATTATTTTGTCTTCCTCTTCTCCTAATGTCTTCCATGTATCTCATCAAAATTTGAAATTTTCAAGAGAAATATTGATCTCTTCCCACTTTGAGAGCATGGTGCTTGCTAGAGTGCTGGGGTCACAGAAGGCAGGCAGTTACCTACTGGGTTGCCTTCTATTTTAATCTTTGCTTGCCTCCTACCAATAAATAATGGTCTAAGAAGTTACACTTGTGGTATTTACAGCCTCTTCTGTAGAAATGAAAGCCACCTTTTCTATTAAAAGCACAAGTGAATGTAGAGCATTCCCGAAGGCTCTTGACTTTGGTAAAAAGACCCTTTACCCAGGAGACAGTCTAATCTTTTAAGCTTCCTTCCCATGAGCCCGTTTTTAGATAATCTGTCTTTGCCTACTAGCATACTACTCTTGATAATGAGCCTGTCGTCACATCAGGTTAAAATGTATCACTACAATTAATTTCTTTAAAATATATTGTTCAGAGGATAATGAGAACTAAGCCCTATTTTAAAGCTGATCAGGCGGTGCAAGACAAGAATCTAATTCTTTTCATGAAAACCGACACACTTTTACTTCAAAACCAACTACACTTCATTAAAACTGTGATAAAAGCTGGCAAAGTAGACCTGAAATATTGCAGCTGTGAGTTCTCCGAAGTAAGAGAAGAATTCTTGTATTGTTTCAGTATGACACAATGTGTATGTAATGGATTAACTCTATTTCCAGACACATTTGGACCTGAAGTATTGATTTTCTTCCTTCCTGTTCATATAACTAAAGGAATTTGGAGCCAGACCCAACAAAGGACTTTTAGGCACCTTAGATGGAACTTAGGTAGAATGTAGATGCCTATAGCCAACATTTTATTGCTGAAAACCTCTGCTTCAATTGCCAGCTGATCTTGAAGATACCAGAATTCTTATCTGTTGATCTAAAGCTTTCCAGGCATTTTTTGCGCAAGCTCCAAACTGTCTCAGTTCTGTGCTCATATCTAATAAAAATCACAAACTAGAGAGTAGACGCTTTTATTCTCACGGGCATGAGGCTGTAGGTATTTTTGGAATGCATTTAATATTGCTGACCCCTCTATAAATAAATTTCTGATAGCCACCACCTTCTTTCAAGGCACAAGAAGAAGCACATGTCATTTCTTCTACAGCAGCCTAGGACACTAAGGTATCCTAAGAGATCCAGGTTCGGTCCCTTCCCTTTCACCACTTGAGGAAATCATACAGTGTTCCCAATGCATGGCATATTCTGAATGGGGAAAAAGGGAGAACTGCGAAGGATCAGAGAAGTGATTAAAGATTTCACTGAGCTAAGGAGAAAGAACATAGGGGGTGGTAGAACTCTGTGACTAGGAAGCTAAGGTAAACCTCATAGATGGTAGGGAGGTAAATTCTGCTTCCACATGTCTTTTTTAAAGCTTACCATAAAACACTATTTTATATTATCCAGTATTTTTTTTTTCCAGATAAACTGATTCAAGGCAAATTGATTTTTAGTATTATGGTGTTATTTTATTTTGGTGTTGTGTTTGGTTTTTTTTTTTTTTTTAAAGTAGCTTAACAGCAAAAGGTGCAATAAAAATACAAACCAATACAGGAAGGGTAAAACAAGCATGGAATGAGGTGGTGTATTTATCACGTGCTTGCAGTTTGCAGCAGTATATTGCCAGTTAAACTCTTTTGGAAAAGTAATAGTACCAGAAATGTGATGATCTCGTCTGTATGTCATGGAAATACTTTGTGACCCAGGTGACAGCTGAAACCACTATCCTTTCTACAACTAAGCAGTTCAAACACATGAAATTTCTAGGGATATAATTTTTATGAATAAAATTGGAGTAAGGTTTCTTATTATTTAAAACATAAAAGTTAAAATTTCTTAGCTGGTAATACTTTCCCATACATGAAAGCAATCACCCTGAGGCATGGCTTTGGCAGCCTGGCAGTGTATGGTTAGAAGCTCTGGGTGGACATTCAGAGACACTCGTAGCATGACATTATGGAAAAAGATAGATTAATAATAGTTCCATGTGTAATTATGGAGATATTCCTATCAATTTATACGGTGAAACCAACTTGTCAGACTCAGAGGAGGTCACTGCAGGGGATGGCATTATAGCTGGGAAGCGAGATGATGTTATGTAGCTTTTCTTCATCAGAAATGCAGGCAGTGTGGTGATGATGAGGCCTTGGCTGCTGGATGCCAAAACGGACTGCTGAGAGACATCTATGGGACAGAATTGCAGTGCCACAGGAAAATACTTTGAAACATTTATAGGGTTCGCTGTGAAAACAGCACAATGATGCACAGACAATTTAATTAAATTTAGAAAAGGAGTTGAGAACAAAACAAAAAGTTTATTATAATACTTTGTGGACCTGTAGTATTCCCATATCTTGACTATTGCTTTAAGTTTGATGATTTAATCTTTAAATGAATACAGAGGATTTAGAAAAGAAGACCAGAACAGGACAATAAAAGCAATCGATTTTTTTGCATAACTTCTGCATGAATCTAGAGTAAGACAACTTCAGGGAGAGGATAGATGTCCATAATATCATGAATGATATGGAAAAAGAAAATGGGAAATAATTAATGAATAAACTCACAGTATAAAGGGGAACCTGAAGAAATTAGGTTTTAAAATAAACCAGAGGAAGTTGTGCAATTGTGCAAGTTCAGTTGTGGAACTGAAGATGTTGTCTAATCCAAAAAAGGCTTGGAATAATCTATGAAAAATGAGGAATCTTCTTAATGTGATCATGTAGGTCTAACATCTAGCTTAGGAAGTCTTGTTCCTGACCTGGAGAAAGTTCATTCAACTTGTTTTCATGCCGCCCAATATGGATTTGTCAGGTAGAGAGGAGGCTGGCAACAGGAAAACTGTAGTTGCTGAAAAAACCATGCTATCAGTGTTCCTGAACATAAAATATTGCACAAATGGCTTAGAAAAAAACTGTGAAAATTAAAATAGAAACCCTCTACAGTATTTCACCCCAGCCCAATCAAAATTTGTGAAAACTTTCTAAGTCCTAAACTTGCAAAAATGCAGAACTGCCCATTTACAGAGATGCTATCTGTAGCTGGTTTAAAGTTACTTATGATTGCAAAGCCCGCTACAATGCTTTAGGAGTGTTGTGAGAGAGCCTGCAGATTAAGTAGCTGTGAGCCTTTTGTAAAAAAAGAGTGAAGAAGTTGTGGGGAGAGGAGCTTCCTTACTGGCCCAGAGTGAGAATTTTGATAACATCTTTTTCACCTAATCTTAAAGCCAGAAAGTTTTTTGTACAGTATTGAGAAGAAATGTTGTTTTACAGAAATAAATGAGTTCCTTAAAATATTCTTTTAGTACTGAAAAACATAGGGGCCATTAGAAATATCACTCCCAATGCCAGAATGTGTCTCGTTCCCCTGAATACAAGCATTTTCATACAGGTCTAATCAGGATTAGGCCACTCTGTGAGGCTATGAATTTAGTGATTGGTTTGTGAAAGGATATTAAAAATCACTGAAAATATCACTGAATTCATTGCCTGGTCTGCCAGTAGGCAGCATCTGAACAAAAGCATTATTTCCATTTGTGAATCATGGGTACTATTGATTGTCTTTCCAATAAACGTGTAAAGCTATAGAAAGAATAATATAACTTGTCCCTCTAAGTCATATTCTGAGTGAACAAGCTTTTAGAAGTGGAAGTCTTGGCAATTTATATTTACAGCAACCCAGCTTGAATTTCAGGAGGATATTTACTAAAATTGAACCATGACAGAGTCCGGATGGCTTAGCCAGTGCTCAAGGAGTCACATGATGTAAAACTATTATTATGATTACTTCTAATGACGAACAGAGCTCCTGTACCTCTCTTTCAGTAGATCCTTCCTTGAGGCTGAAAACATGCAACCTCCCTACCTTAAACAAGTGAGAGTTTAGAATTTTAGAGGCGTGTAAGAAGAAATAAGTATGTATATTAAGTTTGTATCTATTTGTACCAGTAAGAAATTTTCTGTTATTTCATGAGAGCCCAGTGTTGCAAGCTGCTGAGCATTCTTTGTGTATGTTTAAGGAGAATGTTCATAATTTTCTATTAGTCAGTAGGCATATGTGAGTCCTTTATGATCTTGTGAACTTTTGGTAATCCCAAGGTGGTGTATGCTTAAAAGTGTCAATGCACGAAACTTATCTTTCATGAAATTTTAGCAATAAAGGAATTCTTGGAAAACATGCTGAATCACTGACCTGGCAAGTAACATCTATTTAGGTTCCACTGTATCCAGTAGGAACTTGCCTGTTGACTTCAGTGAAATTGGAAATTATTTCAGATGAAACACGAGTCATATCATTATAAAATTCACCTTAATTACTCTGCCTTAACTTTGGAATTGCCTATTTGGAATGACCGTTGCAGAAATCCATCATCTAGCTCAGCTGGGTTTTTTCAGCTCACTTATATCTCTGCGTATAATAATATAAAACAGAAAATCTGCAGAACATTATCCCCGGAAACATTCAAGGGTAGGTTGGATGGGGCTCTGAGCAAGTTGAAGCTGTCCCTGCCCATGGCAGGGGGCTGGACTACATGACCTTTAAAGGTCCCTTGCAACCCAAACCACTCTATGATTCAATGATTCTCATGAAGCTGTATCACTGCTCTGTCAATGACAGGGGAAAGCACAATTGTGTATTTGGTAGGTGTAAGAAAGTGGATGGACTCATATACCTGATAGGACACAGCAAAAATTTTGGGTTGACCTGAGCATCTCTCTCTCTTCAGCTACAGACACTTTCTTAAGAACTGAGAGGCGTGATAACAGTGCTGCTTTTAAAAATATTCATGTTGAATTATTCATTGCATTTTAATAGAGAATAATAATATGCAACAGGTGTTTTTCTTCTGGCTTGTTGTATTGCAGTATAACTAGCCTCCAGTTATTGGCCTGAGGCAAAGAAGCAGTAGAACAAATCAGCCTTATTTTAAAATAATTACTGCAATCCTACAGTGCCTGTCAGCTGTAATTTTCCTGTTTTATGTCAATGTACAGTACATGTACAAATAGGGCTCTGAAACTGGGAGAAAAAATGCAACCTATTAAATAAAATTTGAGAAAATAACTTGTGGATTTAGTAAATATGATTCCAGAAGTGAAAGGCCCATTCCATACATTGTATTAAAAACCTTTTAAGCAGAGCAATATAATGAGTTGCTAGCACAACGATAAAAGGAATAAGCATAATTCTAATTTTGCTCCAAATAATCGCTATGATATAAGGATGTATTTGGGGGCCTCATTTTGTGGCTTTTACATCAGCATTTAAACAAGATTAATTTAATTTTAGCAGGATTAAGTAAAATTTCAATAGGAATTGGAAGTATGCTTTACCGCTCTGATTCTTTTACATTTCTAAAATACAATGGCAGTTAGTAAGACATTAGTGCTATACTTAAGTGATAAATGCTTAGCTATTTAATTTGACTGATGCAGCACAACCTTCTGATGCGTTCTGGATATTAACAAAGGGGAAATCCAGCTCGTTCCTCCCTCCCACGCTTGTGCACTTATAACACTGCACGAAGTCTTCAGGTCAAGTGAAAGCCTGGAGAAGAATCTCTTTGAATCTGGGCCCCTCTAAAATCTGCAGAAGACTCATATGCAGGCCCTCCATTGGATGGGCTGTTTTGGAAGAGGGCCTTAGTGGTCAAAGATGTGCATGTGAATGTTCAGCACTTGAACTGATGGTTCCCATTAAACCCCTTCTCCACACACCAGTCAGACTCCCAAGTCTCAGTCTTTGCCTGTTGCCTGCTCAGGAGGATGATGCTTGCTATGGCGGAGACTGTTACTATTACTATTTTTGCAGCACACACAGATGCATTTAGAGATGTAGATCTTCAGTGCCCAGGTATGACCCTCCTGAAGGTAAGTCACCCACATGTAATGGCAACCATCTGTGACAATCTCTGAACAATATAGTGCAGCTATAGGTCAGTTTAGTGTGGTGCAGAACTGCTACGGTGTGGTTTAGGTCAGGGAGTTAAGAGACATGGTCTTTTCAGTGGTGATAAATTACTCATAGGAGGCTTAGGACACACACTGCTGAAAAGTTGCTATTTTTTCAGTCTCTCTCAGGCTAACATATTAGCAGGACTGAGAGCTGTGGACTTTTGATCAGCTGCAACACACTGCAGCAAGATGTTGCTCAAGCATGCAGCTTTCCTTGAGCTGGTGCAGCGTGAGGTAGAGATGTTCCCTGTAGTGGACTCAGAATATGAAAAATTTATTCCAGTGTCCTCAGATCTACCCAGTGGAATGTAAAGACAAATGAAGAAATAGCTTAAGATTAAATTTGGAGTTATTAAACTTAGGCAAATGTGTAGACTGTTAAGAGGACTTTCCCAACCATAAAAACAATATAAATGTTTGTGTTACGGTTTATTCTTGTAACCCCCAGCTGATAATTTTTTAATAACCTATAGCTCTGTGGTGTTAGAAACCCAAGGCCAATTTACTTGTGCTTCTGCATGAGGCTGGGAAGATTTTGTTTCTCCTTTAACAATTAAAGATGCTCTCATAGCACAGATATGGACATAAATTGTTTATCATTTTCACATGGTCCCCTCACAGAAAATTATCTTCGGAGCACATAGTGCTATCAAAAAATTGAAAGATGAGATAAAACCTTATTTTCAGATTTGGATAGTAATATGAATAAGAGGAGATTTGTTGGACAATACACTGAAAGAAATGCAACTTTGTACCACAGATGTTGGGTGGGAATAGCACTCATCATTGCTCTTTTCACAATCTGCAGCATTTTCAGTATTGTTTCGTAATGTGAGGACTGGACAATACACCAGCACATAGGCAAATGATAACTAATATAACATACTTGTTCTACTTGATTTTAATTAATGCATTTTGTCATTTGGTACAGTCTGTATGTTAATTTTTTTAAAGAATAGAAGTATTCCAGTTAGCTTTTTACACACAGAACATTAAAACAAGAAATAATGTATTTATTCAGAAATAATAAAAAGTATGCGTATAAAATGCTAATGAAAGCTGTTGAGTAATTAAATGTAATAATTTTGTACATTTATTCTTCAAATTATTCACTGGTCTTGTATTAGTGAAATACATAGATAAAGAAAAGTAGAAAATAGACTTCACAGTTCAATTCAAGATAAAACAGAAGACACTTTAAGGGTTTTCCTTTCTATTCTATTTCTATCCTATATCTATCCCTCTCAGTTTCAGAGAGAGGCAGGAAGTCAAGGAGTTTCTGCTGTAATAAAAAGGCACTTCCAACACGTGCATTCCCATTTTCCCCTCCTAGCTCCATGCAAACATTTATTTCCCTTTCCATCAGCCAGCACGGAGACACATTGTGGGCCTGATTCTCAATCCAGGGCAACTCTCCCTGTGCCCATCAGGGAAGTTACTGTGCATTTACTTTGAAAAAACTGAATCATCACTAAAATCAGAATCCAGCTCCACATCTCTGACAGGAGATGGAACAGCTAAACAGGAGTAAGAATGCAGGGAAATCCTAACACTCTGCCCTTTTCTTCCTATTTTCCTCCTTTGACATCATCACAATTCCTCCTGAAAGCCGGAGCCACAGGACGTAGGAACCTTGCATTTACTCCAAACTGAAGATTAAACTGAGGAAAACAACTATTTTGCAACAAAGTTAAGAGAAGAGCAACTCAGATCTTGACAGCTTCTTTCTTATGAATTGCATTAATAAAGTCACACATTTTTTTCCTGTCAAGTAAGATCTGGAGCAATGTTATTTAAGAATTACAGAAGAGAGTTGAATTATTGTAATGTTTTCTCTTGAACCAGATGGCAAGTATGAAACTTTTATTACCATTTAAGTCTTTTTCCATATGTCTCTTATTGCTCTAATGGTGAATGATGAAAAGTTGCTCAGATGAAATATCTGCCTAAGTGAAGTTATGGTGAATCTTCCAGTTGCAGTTTGATAGATCTAGTTTGCATTTTCATTACATGCTTTAAAAGTCCTATATCAGTTCCAAGATTCCTTATCTAAGAATGCATATGTGTACAGACTCACATATGGAGAGATGGTCCCCAACACATAGGGCTTTGCCTCTGTTAGAAACAATACAATTGAGGTCCTTTTGGAAATCTGGACCCTAGTGGGATACTTAAAAATGCTCAACAGGTGTAGGTACTTTAAAGTTCTGTAGTAAGTGCCTGTGTGCCTCTTCAGTTATATAAACATTTCTTAAAGACCCGAGAGCTGGAAATTCAGCTCTGAGTCAATTTTCAAAATGAAATTTAGGCTCCAGAAGTGATTTGTCTGTCTTCATAAGTTTTACTCCATAGCCATTTTTCATGGTTTTGATGCATTGCATCTATCAGTTAGCAATTAATTTAATGAATATATCAGTATAGAAATTCTTCCAACTCAAAATATAAGCCCCATGATACTGTCCCACAAATAGTAGTTCTTATCTCATCTGTACATGGTTTTTATTCTCATCTTTTACATGGTGCATCTGTAGAAGGAAGAAGCAAAATGTACACTTATTCAGCCAGCATCTAATTGTGACGGTACCTTCTATTGTTCTAACAATAGTAATTAACCATCAGGGTCTGAAAGGTATGTGCACCTTATCTTCTCCTTGGATTTTCACCTTTTTCTTTTCGATGCTTGAAGCAGCCAGTGACACAGTATGTCAATTGTGTGCTTCACTAGAGAGGAAGAGGCTTGGGAGTGTGTCTGTCAATACCATCACTTGCCATAATTAATGGCATGCTAAGAGCTGTAAGAAACGTGGGAAGCTTGATTGCATCATGCATCAAGGAAGGACAGCTCAAGAACTTGTGAGTCTTTTTAAATAAAAAAATCCCATCCCGTGACCAACCAAAGAAATAACTCTAGATACACTCCTGGGTTCTATGTGTTTGATCAAAAATACTAAGTTAACAATGAAGGTGATTTGACAAGGAATGACATCATAAGAGATAAATAAAATAAAATAAATCAAGTGAATCACTGATAAAATTAATTTACACATATTTAAACTATGGTTTGATTTGATCATGCTCAGTGTTTCTGGTTCATTATGATTATAGGGTCTGATTTCCCAGCTCTTTACTCCTGATTTATGCTAAAGCACGAGGTATACCGCTGGTTTTAGACTTTCTGTGTTAACTTAATGCAAAATTAACCTTAAGTGATGGGTTGTATCTCATTGCATCTCTGATTTCCAAAATTAAAAGTGTGTTTGAGAAGCAGAGAAGGAGGTGTGGGGGGAGAGAGAGTGCAAGGGAGAGAGAAAGCAAGAGCGTGATGTACTGCCCAGATGTCTCTAGTAAGAACTGTCTCGAATGCTGGGAAGCAATACGTTACACCGCTGTCCCTACTTCTCTTTTTCATTTGTGAATGTTTGCCAGAGATTATTATCACGCGATTTCTCATCAGAGCTGGAGTTCTAGTTTATCAAAGTGTCAGCATAAGGACTAACACTAGGGCAAATTTGCTGCAATATGGCTAGACTGTGAGCACTGGTCTGTCAGCAAACTTGCTAGAATGAAACCTGTAGCTAAAAAGGTTTTGTGAAAATTATAGGGCAGTGAGGGACAGATTTTACAGATTTAGGTAGCTAAGCCTTAAGTAGTTTAGTGTGTTGTCTACTGTTACAGTTTTCAAACTCATCTGCATGTCTGGCAACGTTACTTTACCGGGAAGCAGGCACATAGGCATTTTGAAAAATCATAGTGATTTTTGTTTCTTGTGTTCCTGCATGCCTGACACTGCAAAGCGTATGCGATTTCTCGGTTGCAGGGCCTTCACAGGACAGGAGGTGCCACACCTCTTGGGAGTCCCCAGACCTCTTCCTTAGAGCCTATGCTCACAGCCACAAGGAGAGCTCCATCTCAATTTATGCTAGTCCCTCCCGTTCTGTTTTTCCATTGTTCTAATCATCAAGGAATTAATCACAAATACTAGAGATTTTCTAATTATGATGCATATATCAAATACGAGAATGCATAGTCACTCTTTTTAGACATTGAACTTGTTTAACAATAATTGAAAGAAGTGCAGAACATTGTGCTATTTTGTCCATTCCCCTTGATAGTAAATCTGCACCTATAAACTTTGTCTATTCCTTACCCCAAATCTTAATTATATTTGAGCTCAAAATCTCTCACACTATTGGCAATCTTTTATATATTTAGTGTATTCATGAACATAGAAACACAAAGTTCGTGGCTTAAAGAGGGTAGGGGAGAAAAGCGAGGCAGTAAGATGGGGGGCTGAAAATGTGAATGAACTGGTGATCATCATTAATCAATGGTAGCACATAGCTGTATGGACACCTGCAGTGAACTGTTTAGCAGTCTAACCCCAAATGAGCCCAACAGAAGGCCATCACAGAAAGAGACTGCAATGCTTTTTTTACAGACACCGAGTCCCATTTTGCAGCTCTGATCATTCCCACTCAGATCACCTGGCCTTGCAGAATAAAGCTGAACACTTTGGGACCGTAATTCCCAACAGTACCACTAATGTAAGTAGTCTTATGGACTCCTCCTGGGACCAAATCCTCCCCAAAATCATGAACCCTTGCAGTGTGCTCTGCTGACTAAGTAAAGCTTTACCTACGCCTATGAATTGATCATTTATGTCAGCAAAGTGTTTACTGTACACATTCTTCCCTCAAGACGTGTTTGGTTGGTGGAACTAGAGTAAATATTTCATAGGATGATAGTAGCAAAACTGAATGGCAAACAAGCACTTTTACTGATCTTGGACTTGTTGCCTGGACATCATAGTGGAAGACACCCTGGAAACTGGTGAATGGATGACTAGTCCAACTGTCTCTGTGAAGCACTATGTTGGTACTCAAGTCCTGGGGCTGAAGTGCTTACACAGATCAAACACTGCTCATGGGGAGTCTGTGGGAGTTTTGCCCAGGTAAAAGTTGATGGAATGGTCCCAAAGCGCAGTCACCTACAGGGGACCTCACGGGTCAAAGTCACTGCTGACTTTCTATGGGAGAGGGATTAAGGACATTCTGTGAGGAGTGTTTTCCCAGGTCTAGTGACTCAGACTCTGGTATTGCTGGCAATCATTGTGGGCAGCCACTGTGATGAAAAATTACAAGCAAATCTTTCAAGGGGTGTAATCTATGTGATCTAAAGATTTTTTGTTTAGAAATAAAAGGCAAACCACACGTTTAAGAGAGTTCCTTTTTCCTGCCACTGAAGGGATGTAAACATGAATTTAAGTAATTTTTTTGTTTATTTTTCTATGGCTCTGTAGCCTCTATCAAATTGCTACTGCTACTTATTCTTCTTTTGTTTTAGAAGTATCTTAAACCATTCAGTGCTCACTGAATACTTTCTCCAGAACAAAGACTGTTCTGAAGGAGAACATCAAATGCTAAAATGCTGCATGATCCAAAATTGTTAGTTCTAAAAGAAAAGCATTTCCTCCTTTTTGAAAGTTTCTGAATTATTATGAGCTCCTTTCTATATCAGCTCTTTGCTACTACAAGAACTATATTGAATAACCAAAAATTAGAAAAAGAAAAAAGCTACTTATAGAACAAAACTCCCTGAAGAAATGAAATGATAATGCAAAATAACAACTAATATACTGTCTTCTACCAGTTCTGTTTTTAAAATTGAATTTTACTTTCTTCTCTAGGGCTGTGACCAGACTTTTATTGATAAACTGAGGTGTTTCATCCAAGATTTGAATAATATGGTAGTATATATTAGATCCAGAGGTGTGTATTGGGGATTGAATACTTGCCTATGTAATCAAGGTCCCCAAGGCAGTTGCATCTTGCACTATGAGCATTATGTGTAGGTGATGCTGTCTTGGAAGAAGCTGTACTCGTACATGCCATTTATTGCTATTTGTTGTCATTCCCTTTTAAGACGATTCACAGGACTTAGATGAGGCAAAACTAGGGTTTGTGTAAGTATACGTCACTATGCAAATTCACTGCTTCGCTCTCTAGGTTGCAATGGACTGTGAAAACTTCAGCTTAGTTGGAAAATGCTGTTTACCAGCTTATTTATTAGGGTTTGTCTTTGAAAGGCAGGTCTACTTGAGCATTGTCCAAGGGTTAGACTTTGGCTTTAAATATCCTTCATTTATTTAACAAAAACCTCTGTTGAATAATTCTGACACAGATTTTACAGCTGTGTGAATATGTTTCTGTTATTTTTCAACTTAATAGCTTTTCTAAAACTCTATTTCACTCCTGGACATTTTGAACTTACATGATTTCATTTTGGGGGGATGAGATTTTGTAGAACTGTGCTTTGAAAACATGCTGTAAATCTGCCATGCAGCTCACCTAATTGCCCCCTTCAGTACAGGGTGCAGCTTTATGTTACATAGTGCAGGTTTACCTGCAGTCAAGATGCTAAAAATGACAGTTCTGCTTTCTTTGTCACTCTGTCCCATATATTTGCACTCCATCCCTTATATAAAATCAAAGCTGAAAAGTGACTTAATTCAATTCCTTGGTCTGACAGTATTTTAGTTATTTTGCATCATCTTTTTTTGTTTTTGTGTCTTGCTTTGCAAGAGTCAGATTTCTGCTCAAGTGAGAAGCTGGTCCAACTCACCCTGCTGCCACTGATTTAGTAGGCTGAATGTAAGCAAAATGAGGGGCAGACCACACAGATTATGTATGACACAAAATAGCAGTCTCAACGACTGCTCTTTACTGTTGATACTAGCAATTTCTGGGCCAAAGTCCACTGGTCCATGCCACTTGAGCCAGCTGCCTCTACGTTGCCTGTTAGCAGCAGGTTCTGAGCTGCACTGGTTTTGATCTCTGAATCTTCCCCACCTGTGCCTGAGCTGCCCCTCTTGAGCAAGCCAGCAGAGGAGTGATAAGGGAGTTTTGGCTCAGGCCTGCATGAGATATTGTCATACTACTCTGAATACCATAATTAACATCCATTTTTGTGAGACCAGATTGTAAAGTTGTAGCATCACGCTACAAGGGGCTGGCCAACATACACGGCAGAGTACGGTGCTCTCGGCGTGACTGCAGTGGGTCACCCTCAGCAGCAAGGGCACCTGAGATCCAAGCTCCTGGTGTCTGCTCTATCTACATTGGAAGTGGTAAGAGAAAAAAAACTGTACTAGTTTGTATTTTCTTTCTGTGAAAGATAATGTGTAATATAGTACCAAATATATACAATCTTTCACAGACCTTTATTTTAACTGAGGAATTTAATCCTATATAAATATATTGCATTTAAGTAAAATAATGCAAATTATATACATTAATGTAATTAGAAGACAGTTATCTGCCTGAAGGACCTTTTAATAATTTTATTGTTAGAGTTTTTCCCTAGAATGAAGAAAAATTGATGTGAACGGAATAATCTGAAGTGTCTGGGATATGTATTCTATATATCTTCTGCATATAAATTTACATATATTTTGGAATGTAAATACAGTTACAGCCTATTTTATATGGTGGGGGGCATTAGAATCTAATAAGTATAATAACAGAAAGGATTGATATGAATAATATAAACTTTGTGTTTATGCAGTAGAGAGACTAAGAATTTATATTAAATTACACAGCTAGGAAATATGCATAATTTTTACCATCACTAGAAAAATACTTAGTGGAAGTCAGTGACGGTAGCTGGTTACCATTTTCATTTGTCTGAGTATTATCAAAAGAGACAGTTGACTAGAAATAAAATGCAGCAAATATTTTTAAAAGAAAAGAGCAAATCACTATGCAGTTTCTTTATCATTCATAGCATGGGATGCATATTAGTCATCATAAATGCTGTGCTGGGGGAGTAGATGCTTTAAAAGCTTTCTTCCTCCTCTGGAAACATCTTGGATGAAGAGTGTAGAAGGAAATCCCTAGAGAAGAATAAACTATCATGTTTATAAGAACATCCTATTGACTGACTAATTGGAAGGATACTAAAAAATTCCCAGGGGAAATGATCTACAGCTCTATAAATTTTACAGTCAATACGTAGAGCAAATTTTTTTTATACCATCAGAGTAATCCATTTAAATCAAAAATACTCTGTCTCAAACTTCCTAATCTGACCATAGATTCAAAATCAACCCGTGACAGTGAAGAAAATGATAACATTAAGCATGTGGTACAGTAAAAAAATCCTCTACTGATCGTGTGGCTACAAGTTCAAAGCTGCTTTACTACTTAAATTTGTGAGAGTTCATTTCAGCAGGAAAAGAATCAAATACTGTATTTGACAAACAACATGATTGCTTTAGAAGAAAGAAAATGATTGCCTCATTTCTACAATGCCCTGTCCAAAGGGTTGGTTTCTTCTCTGTTTCATTTTCATGCCACCTTCTACTACAACAAAAGTACTGCAAATGCAACCAGAGCGGTGTCACTAAGAATGAGCCCGCAAGCAGAAGCTGCGGGGGTTTCTCTCTTCACAGTAGAAAACATGGGAAAACTCCTGAGCCTTTCATGGAGGGGAAAGGGAACAAGCAGAGGAGCAGGTCAGTGAATCCAGCATTTTCCTTTTCTGGAGGATTCCTGCACCAACCGTTGCCCATCTTTCATTAAATTTCTGATCTCTTGCCTTTTCTGTTTCCCCTCTCTCTCTGTCAAATTTCTTTTTCTCTGATGGAGCCAATTTCAAGGAAATTTCAAGATCATCTTCAAAAATGTACTGTGTCAGTTGCCAGCTATTTAGAGCTATCCTACAAAAAGTACTACTTAGACTTTGTTATAAAAAGTTTACCTGATTATAGCAGTATCTGCAGAACAAAACCCCTATAATTGTTACTAACTGGAATGTGATAGAGCTGAGCAACATCAGTTTATTTGAACACTACATATACACTATATATTTTATTTATTTTATTTATTTGAACGCATATCAGAAAATTATTCATATCCTTTTTTTTTTCAAATGATGAACTGCAGTTTTGGTGAAAATTAATAATGATGAATCTGGAAAAGATACAATTTTACCCCATATTTTTCTAAATTTCAATGTAATCTTTGTAAGACAAGGTACAAGTTTGTTTTCAGTATCTTTACAGGGAAAATATCTTACACACATATTATGAACTCACAAGCCTGAAAAGCAAAATTCAGTTTATAAATTCAGTACTCTGTACCTGTCTGCTAGTAAATAAATATAAAAGAATATTCAATTCAGCAATACACTAGACATACCACATATCTTTTGTACTCTTCCCAGGGAGGATATATACAATATGAAAGATTTATACGGATTGGTTTCACATAATATCATGCTTTTCTTGGCATTATGTTTTTTTGATAGCTTGTGTATATAACATCAGCATAGCCTAGAAGTTTGCTTTCATCTGGAGCTCTGCTACAGCTCTGTCTATATATAAACAAGGAATTAGCATGGCTCTCTTCAAACACAACACACTTACTCTGAAGGTCTTTCTAGCTCCGACTGTGATTGAACAGCATTGTGCTATAAGTTCCTGTGTTACTTCACTTCATCCTAACATTTCTTTCCCTTTGTCACTTCTTTTAGGGAAATGCAAATGATTCACATGGTGAGGAATGAGAGGGGAAATGCACAATAAGCTGTCCTTTCTCAGTGTCAGGCCTGCTCGCTTCTACTTCCCAGCTCACAACCAGAACCTAAAGCATGGTTTGAACAGGAGTCAGCAAGCAGAGGGCAAGAGGCAGATGAGTCTGACCTGAAGTTTGTGGTCAGACTTATTTTTTTCCAATGATGGTGCGCTTTGTTTTTAGCAGCAGCATTTTTTTCAGAGTTCATCTTCTCTGCCAAACCAGAGCATTGTGGATTTTGTTTGAGAGTCCTAGACCACCGATAATTGGCATTGCCTAGGTGCCAAGTGTGCTGGATTGAACCCTGGGCTCCCTATCTAAGCCAGCCTGTGCAGGGAGAGGTGCTGCAATCGTGCCTGGTTGCAGCCCAGTGCTTCCTACAAACTGAGCAATGTAACTGGGTGCAGCTCACTTGCAAGTCTGCCAAGTCTTTATAGTTCCTTAAATCCCACCATGTCCTCACTCCTTACACACATTCACCATTCTCAGGTACACATTGTAAAAAGCTAGTCAGTCCCGGCTGTTTGGCACCACAGAAACAGCAAAACACCTAGGAGCAACCTAAGCTCAGAAGAGATTCAGGCACTCACCAGTGCAAACAGAGATGCAGATTCTTCACTGCTCTTGCAAGGAGGCTGTCTGACAGGACTGCATTCTGAGCGTGGCAGAGCTGCCCTAGGCTGGCTGCTCACACAGTAAGGAAGAGTTACACTTTAAGTCCAAGGAAGCATCCACATCTGTGACACTAACCTTTGCAGATGACACTAATGTTTGCAGACAGGGCCCAGAATCCAGGAGACCCACCTGTAGCTGCTTTGTCCTCCTCTCCCTTTCATAAGGAGCTGAAACCAGGACATGCGGAGCAGCTGAATGTCTGGAGAGGAGCTGAGTTGTGGTGAGTATGCATAATGTTTTGGCAGTGGGGAGCAAGGGCTGTGTAGGTGATGGGAGACTGCTCTGCTTAGATTTGGGTAATCTGATAATGATGGGCAAGTTCTACCCAAAGACAAAGGCAAAATTAGGACATAGTGCTTTTGGGAAGAATGGGAGCCTTTCAGAAACAACTCATCCCCATCCACCGGCTCTTCCCTTCTCCTGGATGAAAGGCAATTCTGGACTGCTTGTGAACGGAGCCATTCTCCGTGCTGGGAAGAAGTGGTGGTAGGTGTAGCAGGTTGGCTGAGAAATCCACCTGGTAACAAGCTGTGCCACGGCCAGGTTACTGCTGTGACTGACTGCACTGCTAGAAGGCATTTCTTTCCTGAGGGACATAGACCTTCCTAGGAACCTGCAGGTGACTTGTGCACACAACCCTCCTTCCCCCTTCTATGCCAGTCTGGATTAGCTGCCATGGCAGCATGTTCAAGTTGTTCTACACAACTGCTGAATGCAAACACACCATTCAGATTGGTAAACAATTACCTGGCAGGACTCTGTTATGATTACATGGCATGATCTGGTCATGATCAGGCCCTCCCCGCCCTAGCTAGACATCCTCTCAGGCACCTCCCCCTTCTTCTGGCCTTGGCTTGAGTCACGGGCTTGTTGAGGCACAAGTTAGCATCCTTCCCCTTGGGGATTTTCTACCCATGGTTCTGGTCACATTCTGGTTGCTTCACCTCCCTGTTGCTAGCTCACTAGCAAAACAGGGTACGGCTCTGCACAGTATCGAATAACTCTAGGAAGGAGAAAGGGGTTTCCTGGCCACCCACTGGGACAGTGGGACAAGTTGATCACTACTGCTTTCTTTCTGTGGAAGTGATACCAGGCAAAGGGACAACAGCAGGATTATGTGCCAGGTTTGGATAAGGGCCATGTCCCACCCACTTGTTTCCTAGCTCTCCATGCCACCAGATCCTTGGTGAAGCACTCCACTAGTACAGCTCCCAAATGTGTATCTTCTGAGAATAAGGAAATTTGGGAAGGGAGTGTTGTTGATAACTCCGTGTGTGGACCCTGACAGACTAGTCATATGATCCATAGCCCAAGGATTGTACCATCTGCAGGGCAGGTAGGTAACTCGACATCACAAATGTCTCTGCTGTCAGGAAGGGAGTGCCACCCTATGTGTGCTGGAAAAGAGCAGAATACCTGGACAGGAGAAGGGGAACTTTGTTAGTATAACTGGTCATGGCACCTGAGCCACTTGTAAGTGAGACAACACGGAAGGATCCTGTGCAGGCATCCTATATTGGCTTGTTAAATTGGGTGTAGGTGTACATTTAAGGTGGTAAAATGTGAAAATTTTTTCTGCAGAGAGGAATGTTTAACACTAGATTGGCATTGTGCACAGGTATGCTTCGTCCTTGCCCAGGTGCTGCAATAGCTAACAAAGACTTCTGGCCACGGCAGGGCTGGAGTGCTGTGTGGTTGGTGATAACTTCTCTTGCCCATGCCTGGCACTCTAAAAACATGAGACTGTTTTGGACTGTAGCTGAAACCTGGTCTACAGAGAGAGGCAGGCCTGCTCTTCTGTATATGGGTATGGGCCAGGCGAGGCATGCTAGACCTCCCCTCACTTTGCCTAGCTATCTGATGGAGATGGAGGGTGGCTCTAGAGCGCGCTGGCTGCCCCTCAATCCTGAAGGACAGCAAAAAATGAGATCTGGATTATTTAGAATACACTGGAGTGATCCCAGGAGATATCTGAGGCAGGAGAGTTTACTGAACTTTGCATAGTAGAAAAGCTTCTGGTTGTAGATTGCAAAGACCTGTGGGATAGCTCAGGGTGCTCCTTCCAAAGCATGGGATGGACATCCTGATGGGCTTTGCCAAGGCCAAGGCACCAAACTGGGTCTGGCAAATGGTATATGCATCTGTGTGCTGTTAACAGAGATACAATGGGCACAGCCAGAGTAATCTGTTTAATTAAATGCTTTGTATCTATAATTTGTCTGATTTTAGAGCATATTAAATTGAAATTAAACTTCCGATATATTATTACAGGAACATATTCTGTTTCCTTTATGTCCCATTACAGCTGTGATTAATATATTCAAAAGTATACATTACACTGCCACAGTAATGAGCAGAGCTAAACGAATATAAATATCTGCAGTAAAATACAATGAAGTCCTGCGGTGCAATGGTAATGTTAGTCATTTTTGTATGAATAAATGAAGGTAGAGTGTGAAATTCCGTAACTGTGCTATGAACCAAAGTCTCCAGCCGGCATGGAGCGTCAAGTCTTTGCAGGACTAGTCTGCTGAAAATATCTATTGCTATTAATGTAATGCTTAGTCACAAAATAAATCTTTTTATTCTTCTAGGCGATTTCCTGTCTCCACTGTGTTCCATTTTCATTCTTTTCTGGAAATGGAAGCTTAAGATTTGATTCTGACAGGGTCAATTTTGGATGTAAAAATCAACAGAGAAATCAACAGAGAAGCACTTGCTGTAGTCTCCTCCACTAAGTGATTCAGCACTTGTGGCTGATTGCTGAAAACCCTCTGATGCTGAATTTTATTGGCCAGATTCATTGATTTTTCTAAGACCAGAGGAGAACAGTATCATTTGGTCTCAGCTCCTTCATAGCAGAGACCATAACTTTAACTGAATTACAGCATATTTTAAAGAACGATAAAATCTTGTTTGCATAGAAAATTACATATGCTTTGGTAAGCTACTCTAAAGATTAAATATTATTATATTTCAATATCTGTACCTTGATTCGTTTCCCAGTTATCTAGTTTGATAATTTTCATCCACTGTGTCTCTTACTTAAGATGGGCAAGTGGTGGAGTTTTTATTTCAATAGATACAGGACAATAATCCATCCAGAACCCCATGAATGTGCCAGTAAGTGTGCATAAAATACAGGTGGCAGCTCATGTTGGGAAAATAAAGATTGGCTTTCATTTTCAAAGAGACAAAAAAATGTAAGGATATTTTGGGTTAATTCATAATGTCTTTTCTATAAAGAAAATTTATTTATTTCTTCAGCTGGTTAAATAAACTCTTTTAAGTGTTCTTCTTTTAGAATATTTTTCAGTTTCTCATTAGAAGCTTCAGAAAAGGCTTACACCTTCACTTTAAAAGTGCCTTAATGAAAAAAAATTGAAGCAATTCTGAAAAACATTTAGCAAATGTTGAAATGAAATATTCTTGTATCTTAAAAATTCCCCGTGTTCCTTTGATGTTCTTTCTTTTTAGATACACTTGTACTGAAAATTGTAATTTTCTTGGTTCTTCTGAAATACTACTTCACATCAAATGAATAGATTACAGAAATAAAAAAGTCAGCAACCTATAATCATTATTCTCTTGACTACTAGACTAAGGAATCCTTTACCATCCAAATCTTCTCCACTGCAAATACATAGAGAGCATAAACAAGTCAGTTCTTATTTTCTTTCTGAAGTACACCAGAGAAGTAAAAAGTAGAGTGTAAGACAGGCTTTCCAAACTTCTGCCCAAGCTTGCAACTCTCTTCCAAAGTCTTTCTGATTTAAAATGCAAATTCTGAAGGGATATATAGATTTTCTAGTGCTTTCATAACCAAACATGAGTTCAGAAGTACTAGCAATGTTACTACACTGATTGCTACTCATAAAATTGGAGAATCATGTAGTTTGGAAGGGATCTCCAGACCTTGTCGGGAACAACGTCCTGCTCAAAGCAGGGCCAGCTAAAGCGGATAACTGAGGGTAATTCCCTGCTTGCACACAGATTACCTTAAACAACTGCACTGAAACTTGTATTCAGATGTTATCTACCATGAACCTTGATCCTTTTTCTGAGTCACCTCTTGCCAGGCAAGTGAGTGACAGCTAAAAAAAGAATGGTTTAGGTCTGTTGGCCTTCCAGATGCGATCTCCATCTTCTTGATAGATCCCCAGTGCATCTTAAAATGGCATAAAGTAACTCTGGTGCTCTTGTAAATGTGCTATTAAGGGTACCTTTGGCATGAAGGAATCCTGAGGTGCCCCAAAGGCAGCTTCCTGTCTCTCCTTGCTGTCCCTGCCATAGGGACTTGTCAAGATTAGTTTGGGGATGGAAGAGTAAACCAGGAGTATCGTTCACTCCATGATCGGTGGCTGGTTGCAAGATCTGTCGGGTTTTTTTGCTTTTATGGAAGAATTCTAGCTTGTGTTGGGGCTTGCTTTGCCCTCAGGTAGCTTTTGGAAGAAGGGGAAGCCACTGGTTGCTGCCTTCCAGGGGGCGCTTGGAACAAGTCCAGAAAGTCTCCTTAGCCTAGTCATTTGCAAACCTTTAGATTCCCTTTAATCTGGGTTTAGTAGACTGAAGAATCCAACCTGACAAATACTGCTGTGATGGTAGGTCATGGACAGAGCCCTACTGCCAGGCTACGGGGGCTGCAAGAAAAAATTGTTTGAACTTAAAAATACACAGTTTCCTGCATCCCAGGTGAAGTGCTCTCAAAAGCAGCTACTGAGCATTTTGTACTGCCTGCAGGTTTTAAGTGTTCTTGGATAAAAACCATAAGTAGGAGCAAAAAAGGTCACATTTCTACATCATGGCTGAAAAGTCCTCATACGAAAGGAATATGCACATTCTTCTAGGAATCTGGACACAGTATAAAATGTTTCTTACTATTTATCTTGCTGATTATCAGGAGGAAATAGCAAGTTCCTCGGCTAACCACTGTTTTTTGACAAATAAAAGGACACTGTCCTACTTAGAGTTCAAATAAGGTTTTAGTTAAGTGTTTTGCTCTTTTCTGTTAGTATAGTTCTGTGCTGCTGTCTTCAGCAGGTTACGCTTGAGCCAGTTTTTTTTTCTTTTTTGAGACATTCACTATTTCTATTTTTGAAAATAAAGTTGTGAAAACTATGTCAATGTCAAATACTGGGTAAAAACTGCTAGAGGTGATGGTATCAGAATGTGGTTTTACAGGCTTGTATAATTTTTGAAAGTGATTAAAAAACAAGAATAGAAATTCCTTTCCTGATATGTTCATTCTTTAAAAAAGTAGGTTTTCTTTGTTCAGCATAGATCCTTGAAGGTCTTAAGCAATCCCACAAGAAACTTGATTTTATTACCATTTTAAAAGAAATACTTGTGGAAAAAAAAATCTTCAAAAATTGTTTGGAGAACTGTGGAACATAGGTTTACTTTACTCATTCACAGTAGCATCTGATCTTTTAAAATGAGGAGATAATTTTGCCAAAGTTGGCTAAATGTTACAGTAGCGATGGTTTCGTGTGGTTAGTTGCAAACTGATGGTTGATGGTACTGTTAAAATACTTAAAATGTAGCATTAAGCCATTAGTCCTCTGTAATTTATGGATCTATCTAGGAATTTGTTAATAGTGCTGGTCCTAAAGCCTGGATTTGACAATCAGACGCTTTTGGTCTATGGTATGACCAGTAAAAATACTGCTTTTGTTTTCAGGAAAAGCAGGTTCCTTCACGTTACATCACTTGTGCTGACCTTCCCTGGTACCACTTCTGCTCTTTCTGCTGACTCTGCCAACGTATTAAAGGGCACGAGTGGCAAGAGGTCACGGAATCCTCAGTGTATGTGGAGGGACTGAGGAGATCTTTACGGTCAAGTAGCTCTTTAAGATTGTATTTCTGCATCTGGTCCCTTATTTTCAAAATGTACCATATAAAAAAAAAACCTTACTATTTTCAAAGTATATTGAAAGTGACACCAACTCACTCAAAAATCTTAATTGTGGGGAGAAGTAAGAGATTTTGAACAGCTGAACTACCTCACTTTAAAATCCCTGGGATTACAATTTCAGCAATAGGAAATATTCCTATAAATGAATGCTTTGCCCTATCTCTAAGTAATTTTCAATGTTACTTGGGTCACATATCGGAATGGCTTACTCATCAGAATTAGGCAGCACTTTGAGTGCTGAGGAAGTGCTAGTGAGTTTTTGCAGTGCTTCACAGGCAGCCTCTGTCTAGATCTGGGTTTACACCTTTTAATGCCAGGCCTGGACCTAATTCTTCAGCCTCGGGAAGTATGTGTTGGAGGACTTTAATTAGAAAACAGGGAAGAGAGTTAAAGAGCTTATGTTTCAAAGAAGTAAACTGAAAATTGAGTATCCATATCAAGGTAGCACTCTATCTGTAGTACCAACAGTCTAGGAATCTGAATGAGAGGAAGTGGTGTGAAAATGCTCAATTAGATTACAGCATAAAAATAAACAGATAGTCTGAACCGAATTAAACTACTGACATTTATATTAAAATGTAAAAGCTATAAGCACAGTATATACATTATTAAAATGCCCTAAGATCATCATGCTTCGAAAAAAACCCCCACAGATTTACATACTTCTGGAAGATTTATTAAAAATGCACTTTTAAAAGAAGAATAAAGAAGATGACTATGGTACTTTTGAAAACTACCAAGAACCAAGGAGAAACCTGACCTGACGCAGAAGAACCCATACCAATCATTTGACAGATTACATTTATTTAATGATAGATAAACTTGAATATTACTGACAGCTTCTCAAGTTACTGTTGACTCTTGTAACTTTGGAAATTAAAACAATTGGTAGGGATTTTCTTACTCAGAAGTATGAATGTTATATTAAGCATATGATTTTTCTAAGATTTATGAACACTGCGGTAGAACAACTTGTTTTTGGAGTATTCTCACTTCAACTGTAAGAGCAAATGAAAGGGAATATAGTAATCACTCAGTGAAAAAAAAACCAAACCAACAACAAAAACGCAAAAAGATTGCTAAACAATGGTAAACCTTTGTGCAGTGGAATCACTTTTCCTATAATCGCACAAGGACATGCATTTATAAATTTATAGAATCGTAGAATAGTTTGGCTTGGAAGGGACCTTTAAAGGCCACCTAGTCCACCTTCCTCTGCAATAAGCAGGGACATCTTCAACTACATCAGGTTGCTCAGAGCCCAGTCCAACCTGACCTTCAATGTTTCCACGGATGGGGCATCTGCCACATCTCTCGGCAACCTGTTCCAGTGTTTCACCACCCTCATTGTAAAAAATGTCTTCCTTATATCTAGTCTGAATCTACCCTCTTTTATTTAAAAACAATTACCCTTGTCCTATCGCAACAAGCCCTACTAAAGCGTCTGTCCTCAGGTTTTTTTGTAAATTATTTGCAAATCTTTGCAAATTATTTTAAAGCAAATTAATTACTAGCTTTTCTTTGTTCAGGTTGTCCAGTCAGGATTGTTAAAGAAAATCACAACACAATCTGTTGGTAGTTTACAGCTACCAAATTGAAATTAAATCAGCTAAGGTAGGCATCTTCCTTTTTAGAAAATGGAACCAGAAATTACAACTTTTTGTATTTTAGGTGTTGCTATGCATTGTTTACTATAGACTTAATGGACAAATGGAAACTATAATCATCCTGCTACATATAGTATATCTTAGTAAAGCCACTTTATCTACCTATCGAGTTATTAAGTGCCTACCTGGAATTTAAGTACATGACAGAAAAATAAAAGCATGGAAAAATAATGATGGATATTATTTCTTTTAATGTCATTTCCTCTTGTCCATTACACAGGACAGGATGTGACCCTGTAATCACTGAAATATATGCTTAACTTTACAAACTTCACATGTGGAACTTGGCTCAAAAGAATTAGCAACATGTAGAAAGTTAAGACATACAGGGATGTTTAGACATACTACCTTAAGGAAAAATAATGATAGCAAGAGTACGACTCTGCATTTTTCTGATGGTTTCTAGGGTTTTTACAGATCTGAAATTAATGAAGCCTAACAATAACCTGAGAGATGACACTGCAATTTGTCTGTGGATTTGAGCTGAAAATCTGATCTATAAAAATTAAGAATTAGTAAAAGGCAAAAGCACCTATAAATTAGGTGCCACAACTTGCAAATTTAAGGCACCCGGTGCTAAGAATGGGTTCCGAAACCAGAGTAGGTGCTCAGGCTCTCCTTAGCAATTCATGCAGGTCCTCGCTATTCAAAGGACCATCTGGTGAATGGGGAGTGATGTAAAGATGGCCAAAGGAAGTTAGAGAAGCCACCTTAGAGGACATGTAACTCCACCTCTTAGTTCAAAGAGTTGAGCACAGCAGAAGGTCATCTAGGGAAACAGGGAAGTGTACATGTACAATGTTGTCTTCACCCTTTCTCTTCAGATGGAGAGTATTCAAACTTCTATTTTTATTTCCACGGAAAGATCCAAACCACAGACAAGAGGTAAGTGTCTCCATTGGAGTTTTCCACTGGAGCTGTGCCACCAGGTAGAAAGGAAGAAAAGACTCACATGGCTACTAAAAGAGTAAAAAAGAGCCTGACACCATGGTTGGAACGCTTGCTGTAAGGGAGGATGCTGAAACGCTGGTTTTCCTATCCATCCTACATTAGACAATTGCTAGAGAAAAATAAAAGCAGTGAAATAGTTTACAGCGCTGGAGCCAGAGTCCAAGATCCCTTACTCCTAAGGGAATACAAGTGACCTGACAGTAGGCTGATAGGGTTTTTCGGGATATGTTTATGTCCTGTTTTATATATGTATTCCTATTTTTTAAATCTGGCCCTAAGCAGTTTGTTGATTCCACATTGCAATTTAACAGCAAAAGTAATACATGCTTCTGTACCGTGACTGGCAACTATAACTCCTGCAGAGCGCTCTTGAAAGAAATTTTAAAAGCCTGAGGCAGATGTCAGCAATCCATGTGACGTACAAAGGGCAGCAAATGCCAGAGAATCTGGTTAGCTCTCCTGAGGGAGAAAGGGTTTTTTGGCAGCTGACAGAGGAGTTGATTTTTTTCATTGTTTGGCCACAATGGGTTGCATATCCCAATGTAAGGTGGGGAAACCGTGTTAAGTATCTGGGGAAGAGCTCTTCTTGTATCTGCATTCTTGACACAGGTTTGGCTCAGCTCTGCTGGGGATTATTTGCCACTCAATGCTTGCATCTTACTGTATTAAAGAATCATATACATGCATGATGGGAGAAATTTGCATCCTAGTGGTGTTATTGGCAAATGTCCCGCTGACTAAACAGGAGACTTGAACCCAGTGAAGACTATGGACACGGATAGATTCCTGTGGGGTGTTTCTCAGCAAAAATGACCTGCCCTGGAGCTGGCAAGCCTCTGGAACAAGGCAACCGTTAGCTCTCCCACCAACTCTTCAAGTACTTCAGGTAACATATTTAACTGGAAAAACAAATGAACAGTTACTTTTATTTTTCAGGCAAAACTAAAATGACACTTTTCTAGAAAAGTGAAAATAAATGTTCCCTTTTTAAAGTAAAAAGCAAAATCAACTAGTCAGCTTTCTGAATGCAATCTGTGTGATTAATGTGTCTCGAAATACAGACATTTCTATAAAATATTAATTACTTCACTTCTGGACTGTATTAAATTACATTTAGCAGTTTTGAAATTCCTTCCATATATTTTTATGAGTAAATAATATTTATTACATTTTTTGATCATGGAAACCACTTCCTGTATAATTTTACTCTTTTAGTTAAAAAATCTGACTTGTTTGCCAGGCACAATAGAGGTTCCAAGGAGCTTCCTAGGAGCAGAGATGACTTTTGCGAGCAAGAATCTGAGGAATGTGCTTATTTTTGCTTATAGCTATAGTGTCCAAAATTTCAGACACATGAATGTTGAAGAGTGACTGATTTTTAAAAAAATATTTTGTTTTTTAAAAAGATAGCATCATTGTAGCGTCTCTAATTTAAATTATTTATATATGCAAATCTATATGGAAGTTATGAATACAGCTCCATTGCTTGATTTACCTCAAAATACCCAGAATTGCTGAAATTTGTTTAATTTCCTGTTTCACTAAAAATTCCCCTAATTGCAAAAGTAATTTGGTGCCATATTAGTTGTTTGATGTAATAAGGTTTACAGTTCATAAATACATCTATCACTTAACAAGATTATTTTCTGTTTTCCTTTCAGTCTTATTAAGATGAAACTTCGTAAAGAAGGATTAGACTATAAGATAACAAAATGGTAATAATGATAGCTACTGTTTAATAAACACCGTATTTTCTCTTATTCATGTGTTCAAAGACAGAGAGGAGTGCCCCACCTCTCTCATGTGCACAACAGATTCACTGTCAGAAGGGGAAGAAGTTGCCAGGCTCATGAATAATGCTAAAGGAGGAGAGCAGCTGTTTAGTAACAAAACCTTCTTAGCAGAGCCTTTCAGCCAGTTGCTGTACCATTTGACGTGGTACTTGTGAGACCGTGTGCGCACGCGTATGTAACTGGAAAGGCAGGGATGTAGAAAAAAAGATCACAGTGGAAGCACTGCTTGTCATATTAACTAGGCAAATACGTCATTTTTATAAGAGGAAAGTATTTTAAGATTTGAAATGTGAAAGAACCACCTGAAAGGAACCTCTTCTCTGGCTCTTTTTAAACTTCCATTTGTCAGCACAGCGTACCTACACAAGGTTCTCTGCTACTGCTTCTGTTTCTGCAACACCCAGTCAGCTAAACCGTGGCTTTCGGACAGCCAAAGGAAATTTTGCCATTCATACCAACTGGGTCAAAATTTTACCCCGTGGCTTTTCTCAACTTTGCCAATATAAAAATAAAATAAAAAACCCATGCAACTGGAAAATACAGTGTAAAAATTTCAAAGGAAGAAATATTGGGAACTAAGAAAATCACCAAGAAAAAAATGCACCTGAAATTAATGGCAAAGAATGACTTTCGGATACTAAATGAGAAAAATGTCTATGTGGTTCTTTATTAGGACAATTCCCATAAATGTATATGCACGTAAGTTGTTCCTACTCAGTAGAGTAGTTCTTTTAACTGCAGTCTGTAAAGTCTATATATATAGAATGGGAAGAATAGGCCTGTTATCCTGAATTCATACCACTGGGCAAAAGGAGAGAATTGCATATGTATTCAAGGCAATTAGCATCTATTATGAAAACACGGCTGTTCTGCATTCTTCACACAGGCTAAAGAGCCACATACACTTTGGGTGAAAAAATAGAACACATGTGCAGGAACAATATGTTTCTAGAGGATATATTCCATAGTTGTGTTTGTTTGCGCTTGTCCAGGACTCCAAAACACATTATTCACACCAAGGATTTAAAGATCCCAAGGTTTTGACTTTTTTTCCTTCCAACTTTGGGCTGTTATACCTTAAAAAAGAGAGGTGTAAAACATAATGTCAAAAATTCCACTATTAATAAATTTAGATTTGCATTTAAATGCGTTCATATGAATCCATTAACTCATTTTATAATGACATAAAAAGATCTTTTTTCTGTTTACTGTAGGTGCATAATAACTTGGGCTTTTATTTGACAACACTTTTGAAGATGTTTGCTCAACTGACTATTTTAATGCATGTGTTTTAATCTGTGATTTAGATGTGAAGTATTTGGCGTAGGCATATAGAACCCATTTCAGGGTCACAGCTCAGAATCCAAATTTTAGGATTAAATGTTCTTAATATTTTGTTAACTTACTGTGAGCTCAAATGGCCTGAATTCTCCCTATGTAGTCTCATCTGACTACATACTGGATTCGTACCACCAGGCAAAAGAACAGAACTGTGTATCTATTGAAGGAAATTAACACCTGTTAGGAAAATAATGGCTGTTTTGTGCTCTTCACACTGAAGAAAGAGCCCCATACACTTTTGGTGAAAACACAGAACACATATGCACAAACAGTAGATTTCCAGAGGACATATTTTGTAGCTGTATCTGCTTGCCTTTGCCCAGGATTCTGATATGTATACAAATCAAAAGCCTATTGAGCCTCTCCAACCTTTAACACAAGACCTGGCAATCCTTTCCAGCATATTTCTTTCCTAGTTCTCCCTTTACATCCAGGGAGGGAAGACACGGGGAGATAAAGCCCTATAATTATAATTCGGCTTGAAAGTATTGCAACCTACAATCAACTTCTTGGTAGTTGGTGAACATTCTTTATTTCTATTAAATGTGCTCTTCAAGACAATTTCTAAATAAGTAAAATATCTTTACAAGGATAGTTTCAATAGTAGAAGCCAATATAATCAATGGTGTGATCACTTTCTAATTGTAATCTGTTGGTAAAATGAATGCCCCCCCCTGCTCCTTCCCATAGAACTTGTTGCCTTTAAATCTCCTCAGATGTTTGTAATTTGGAGGGAACCGCTCTTCTTGTGATATTAAAAAACTGTAGTCTCTGACAACTTTATATTAGAGAAGGAAAGGTGCTTGCCCTATAAGGAAGACTGCTTTGAAACACAATGCTTGGTACTCTTTCTTTAGAAACCTAGTATTTTAGCATATTTTTTTGTAACATCTAAACTGTTAGTATCTGATACCACAACAATTTGGTTATTGAAATCACCTCGTTATGTTTGGAATTTGACCAGTAATATTGTAGTCAAATGAAGCGATGTATTATTCATGCTTAGCTAGGTCAGCTGAACACATTTCAGCCTTACCGTGTTTGCAATCATCTTGACTAGTGTCATAATATTTTCCATCACCTCTCCCAAGGCACATTTAGCACCTTTTTTTTTTCCCCCTTTTAGAAAAAGAAATTCTCAATTATAGCTGTAAAGCAAACAGGCAACTGAAATCCACACATTTCCTAAAGCTCTATTATCCCTGAGGCCTCTGAAACAAAAATACATCGATACTAATTACTTAGCGAAAAGCAATCACAAAAATCTTCTTACTCCCAACTCTCTTTTCTCCCCTTACTCCTACAACCAATGTGCCTCTAAACATAAAAGCCTGAGTTGTCTGAGAGCACACAGGGAGACATGATGATAGCAAACGCAAGCCTCCTTTATGACCTTGTCCCCAGGAGTCTTTTCTGGTATCTTCTCCTCGCAGCCCTCTTCTTGTTCACCTGTGATAAGTGTAATCTCTTCTCAGCAGCTCCCTATGCTTCACTCGCTGATTTCAACAAGCAAGCAAGCAACAGAAGAGGTGCTGTTTGTAAAAATCTATCCTCCTCTCGCTTCATCAGACGGACAAGGGTACTGAAATGAGTTGTCATCAGCAAGTCCATAGGAACTGGTATCCAAAGCTGCGTGGGTTCCAGCACCAGCCTCTGTTGGCTGGAGAGGATGCTGTGGGCATGCCTGCTGCAAGGGTGGCCCCGCGCTTCACTGAAGCCAAGGCTTCTCTGAGGCTGGGCTAGAGCAGCCAGGGGCTTGGAGCAGGGGCTAAAACTGGCTCATTATAAGCAAAATACTAAACTGAAACCACTGGCTGTTTCCTCCTCTATGTTGAGCTGTGCAATAGCTCTCTCCTGAGTGTTTAGGTTTCATTAGTATATATGTAAACGCTAAACTTACGGTTTTTAAAGGGTTTTTTTCTTTCTTTTTCTAAACTACACCATCTAAGATGTCCGGCTAACTTTGTTTTCTGCTTAATTTTTAGAAGTAGAACTGGATTCTATGTCATTGCGCGCTGTCTCTCTCCCACGCTGGGATCTTTCTGTATTCCTCTGGGATTTTCCAGTCTTTAGGAGTCATGGACTCCATATTGGCAGAGTGGAACACAGCACGGCTTAGAAAAAGGCAGGGAGTTACGGCAGAAAGAGGTGATTATGTGAATCTGGAAGGTGTCATTCCTGTATTGGAGCGTGATATGGATGTTTTGATCACTAGTCCAATCTAAGTCATGGGATGACTTCTTTTGTATGGCAGATTCCAGTTTATTCTTCCATGAGCAGAATTTTTTGTGTGATGCTCAGGAGTACAGAGGAACAAGAAAAATAGCTTTCTTGTACAACATGCTCCGCTCAAAGTCCCCTTCAAAACTGCTTTTTTTATACCCCTACGAAGTGAGTATTTTTCCAGAAGTACACAGAAATATGGTTATGTACCCCCACACTGGTCCACAGGAGTGATCAGGATGACAAGATTGTGATGTGTTGGCATCTATAAGAAGACAACCAAAAAGCCTGTTAAGTAGCAGCGGAGGTATTGACCATGCTCAGTTCGCTTTCCTATGGTCTGTCTACACTATTAGGCAATATCATCTAAAATAATGGATTTTGTGGTAAGAAAAAAATAGATAAACATAAACCAAGAAAAAAATCCTTCGGATGCTACCTCATTTTCTTACAGATGAGGAAAAAATGATGGTTCTGTCACTCACACTTAACCAAACCATAGTGAAGCCACAGAATGAGAAAAAAGTACATAGTTTTCTGAGTATACATAATAATAATCTTGACACAGAAATCATTAAAAATTATGATTTTAGGAAACACTGTTGCATACAGCCAACTTGTATAAAGCAGTGCATTGACATATTCAAATATTTATTTACATTTCAGTTTTCAATAGCTAAAATAGCATTCTGCTGCACAAAAAGTCAATAAAAATTTAAGGGAAGAAAATAGTCCATAATTTATTTCCAAAATAATTGACTTCTAGAAACCCAAACAGTGTTCTATAGCTAATTGATTGTTTATTAATAGCCTTTTGCATTTATCTGAAGAATCTGTAAGAGAAAGAATACTGAGGGAAAAAATGCTTGATTTTGCGTAAGCCAGGTTCAGTGCAATCACTGATCATGCTCCTGATGTTGCTTTTGAAATGGTAGATTATCCAAATTAATAAAAAATGGTGATCAATGTAGTATTAAACTCAAAAATGAATAAGAGATTTGTTTAAAAAACCCACAACCCCAAACTTCCAAACAAGAACAAGGGTGGAGATTAGGGGAAAGGTAAAGAAAGGGGAATATTCTCCCTGCTATTTGTTTTGTCTGGTGTACTGATGATCGGTAAACCAGTAATGCTGGTGAGCTTTCCCCTTAACACCATGGAATTATGCAGTGATGTGGGTTTCTTAGTAAGTGAATTCATTTATCTAAATCATTCCTATTAGAAACCAAACAGGTTTTCCTTAATAATTCGGGATGATGGTTTAAGTATTTATGCTTCTATTTTGCCCTCTCTCCCTGCATACAAATGCTTTTACATGCAACGCAATAAATTAACATGAGCGTAAATAGTAGAACAATTTCAAAGTGTATGAAGATTTTCTCACAGAGAAGGTGCTGTAACATTGATTCTTAAACTTTATGCAAAACAGGGCCTTTTCCTTGAAGTGAGACAGACCCGGCAGTTCTGCTGTTTAATGAGGGATGTTGGCCGAGGTCTGAAAAGCAGCTTGTGGTAAAACAGTATGTGCAGATTTCATGTTCTACAACCAACAACAGCACATTGATTTTTGGTTCAGTACACTGGTAAGACTGCTTGCTTTGCAATTCCAAGTGGTGTGAAGAAAGTAATGATGGAAGAGTGAAGGCAATTAAGGAAATGCCGTACCCACGAGGAGGGTGTGCACTGCTGATCTGACTTGTGGTTTGAAATCCCCTAATTCTAAAAGCCCGGGGAAAGAGAGATACGAACTTTCCTCTCATTTGGCCCTGCTTAATGAAAGAGAGGGAAAGAGGCTGGGAAGTGGCGTATTGCTGCTGCCGCTGCTGCTCGTTTCTATTCCTCGGGCCCTGTGTCCAAAAGGAAATACAGATGCAAACTGTCCACTCTTTGCTCACCTTGCATGGGCTTCCAGGTATCTTATCAGCCCTTGCAGCATTAGGGTGTTTCTAAGGGGAAATCTCCTACGGAAAAATGCTCAAATAACAATAGTCATTATAAATAACAAAAGTTGCACATCATTAATGACTTTCTTCTGAGTTTCTCAAGGTTTACTAAAACACTTCTTTCTGTATATCTTTCTGTATAATTAACAAAACACTAACCTAAATTATTAATCAGATTTCATTATCATACTTTATTTTTTACACTTTCTCTAAGTTATAATGCTCCCTGTATTCTTCTCAGTCACAGAGAAGATTTTTTGAAAGACTTCTCGCAAATATTCGCAAATATTTCTGAACTATTTTAATAAAATTTCATATTAAAAATACTTCGATCAAGTTGTTTTCATTTATTTTATTTCTTCATTAGTGACATGAAATATTTAAGTAGCCCTATAGCTCTAGTTATTGTGCTCTCATAAAGGCATAAAACTGCCCATATGCCTAGTGTTTTCTCATGGATTTGCAATTTTCTTAGCGCTTTCCCTGTGAAACCTTGCATGTCTTCTTAACACGCATCTGAAATGGGCTATGTCTATATCTCTGCCCGATAGTTAACATTAAACTGCAAAGCCTATACATTTCATAGGGGCTAGGAAAAACAGTGTCATAAATCTGGTTATAACCCTGCTTGCTGGTTCACTGGCCGTAACTCTTGACTTTTTGCAGCTTTATCCAAAATCAAAAGGTTTAATAAGCTCTGCAAAAGCATAGCAAGCTGCCTACTGCAGCCTGCCAGAACTTTGCATGCTTCCTGGAAGGCAACAAGCAAATGGAGTTTCTGCACATCAGTTTCCTCTTATTACAGTGATCTGAAGTGAGGAAATCTATATGAAAATCGATTGCTGGCTTTACAGTCTTTAGGGTCAGAGGAAGAAGAATTAGCTGATCCAATTCTGCCTGGAAACTTGTTTCTTTCTTTCACCAAGGACTGCTTTTGGAGCCGATGGTGTGTCTACTGGGGACTAACATCACAGGAAGCTACTTGTGCCTGTTGCCTTTTTCATCCGGCTGCTGTGCATCTTTGGGAAGAGAGTACCCCCACCCTCCCTGTAACTCATTCTGTTGCCATCTGCTTCTAACTGAAGCACTCCTTGCTGTCCTTGCGTGCTTCAGGTTTGAGCTTGCTGGGAAAGGCTTCCTGCTATTCCCAAGCTCATGTCCTACCTCATTAAACTTTCTTTTTTTTTTTAAACACCCGTATGTAAGCCTACTGGCTTTGCTGAGCGTTTTTTTGACTCAGATCGGGATCAAAGTCAGTGACACAATCAATTCTTACATGAGAGGTCTTCTACATGAAAGGTCTTGTACATGACAGAACTTTATGAAAATTCATTAACTGCTTAAGGTAATTAGTACCCATGCAGAGTTTCAGAAGGATACAGATCTCACTCTTTTGAATTTTTATTTTATTAAGCTAAGAAATCTCAAAAGATTTTTTTTTTCATATGAACATGAGGTTTTAATTCTGGTATTGTGAAATGGGGCTTAATACCCCAAGGTATGTATTTTAAGCAAAAAAAAGATACGAGAAACTCAGAATAAGGCAATTCAAATAAATGTTGTGATTTTAGGCTTGTTTAGCTTGCCCTTTTTTTTTTTTCTTTCTGAGAAATAGGATGTGGCCGCAAAAGTTCTTGAGCAGATGCTGTAATTACAGTGTCAAATAATTTTCCATCTCTTTAGTGAGGACCTACCTGAGTATGTCTAGAAGTACTCTCCTGTAAGACAGTGTCCACACAAAGCTGTTTGCTCAAATTTAACACAAAAAGGTTTAGCTACTTAGAATTTTCTCAAAAATTTTAGTTTACAGGCAATGTGTCTTGAGAAAGGATCTGAATTATAAATCTTTTAATTCCCTAATTTTCAGATGTAAAACTTTAAAATGTGCATGCAATATGTAAAATTGCACAGAACGAACCATATTGTTATTAAATATTATGGTTAAAACACTCAAAACTTGCAATTTGCCAAGAATAAGGTTGCTAGTGAAATATTAATTTGTTCCTTTGTATGTATACATGAAAACGATCTTTAGTGATAAATGATGCATAGAATATGCATTTCTGCGGATGCAGAAATAAGGCATACGTGCATGCTCTGCTTCCTGCAGCGGACAGAAGAGATTAGCACCTACATACTAGCTTTTTCGCCGTGTCCCGCTCCTCGTCTACCGCTGCCTGCGGAAACCCAGCTCCGAAGGCAGAAGCACAAGCACCGACGTTGGCCACTTCACACCACCGTCACCGTGCCAATGCTTCAGGGGCCTTCGTTACATCCCAGGAGGCCTCTGAGAGCGGGAGAGGGACTTTACCTGCTGCTAGCCACCAGCTAAATGGTGGCGGCACGCGGGGGTAACACTGAGAAGCGCGTGTGGGAGTCGGGCCGAGCTGACTGTCGAGGTGGCTGGTATCGCTTGTGAAGCCATGTCCTAGGCCCCCCCCGCGGGTGAGGTGCAGGTGACACCTGTAGGCCGCGGAGCAGGCTCTGCTGCCAGGCCTCACCTTTTTAATAGCCAAAGAAAGAAAGAAGTGCTGTATTACACTGGGAAACGTAGTGAAAAGTTAAACACAAGTGAGAAATGGCCAAACAGGGCAGACCAATGCAGCATTTGGGTCTTTTAATCCTGTCCCGGCCAACTGCCATTTTCTTCTCTTGGCGGCACCGCTGCTGGGAAGGAGCCCAGGCTGGCCTCCGGGCTCTCTCCGTCCCCTCGGCGGGGGAGGCCGGCGGCGCTGGGGAGCCAGCCCCGTCGAGGAGGGCCGCAACTCGGAGCCACTTTCACGCAGGGGTCACCGCGGCGGTACCAGACTGCCTCCCTGTCGGAGGGGGGATTAGAACTCGCAGCCCACAGCCTCCCGGCGCTCTACC
>KZ505637.1:4397176-4416720 GCA_002844005.1 Limosa lapponica baueri
CCCCGCCTCTGTTACCCGCCTTTTACCCTCTCCTGTGTTGCTTTTGATATCAGCGTGGAATATTTCCTTAATAAGTAGGAGGGAAACGTTTTTAATCGAGACCAAAATAGGCCTGTGGGGGTATGTGTGTATTCTTTAGTTTAGTGTCATGCAGATAACTGGAGGATTCTTTCTTAATAAAGATCCTTGACAGAAATTTAAAAACTCCACGCTGCAGAGTGAAAACAGTAAAGAGAGAACAGCATTTGCTGGTCAGTCGGACGTCCATTTTAAACCTGTGCATTGAAGCCAGTTACAGCACTGATACTTGTATACTTATTTCATAAATGAATGAGGAATTAATAGGTAGCTTTTCTTCTGTTGTGCTGTCTTACCTTCCCAAGGTTCTTCAGTATGACAGCTGTTTTCAGCAGTGACATCAGTGACCAGAGTTAAGTGCTTTCTGAAAAAAAAACCATACATATTTAAAATTTATAGTACGTATCTGAATCCAGCGTATTATAAATACTCATTCACGTGCATTTTTATAAGGGTTTATTTTCTGTTGTGCTTCTTTGAAAATAATTTTCAAATTCTTAAAATTCTATTTAGTGCTCTGCTGAAACTCAGTACTCCTAGAGCTTAGGAAGCATGATGTAAATGTGGTAGTTTTTTGAAAGAGTCTGTAGTACTTCAAAGTATCAGAAATTGTTTAAGCCTTCGTTACATTATCAGTAGCTTGTTTTAGTATAACAAGTTGCTTTTAAGCTTGGAACAAACTGAGCTTAAATAGTATGCATTTTTTTTAGAAGTATTGCTATATAAAGCAGCTGCCAGCATTGTAAAAAAGTAAGTAATTGCAACCAAATGCCTGCCGGTCCCTGGTACTGGACTTTATTTTAGCTGAGGTGTTGCATGTATAACATAATCCAATTAAATACTTTAGGCTCAGACTAAATTGTTTTAAAATGCTATATTTAGCACTAACAGAATCAAATGGTGCACATGTTTTTGAGGTTAAAGATAAAATGTGCTTTCCTAAAGCCGTAGGTGTTTTTCCGTGTGCAAACTTTGTAGGAAAGAAAAGCACTGATCATAATAATAGATTGTTCTGTGTAAGTTTCCCCTTTGGGACTTGTTATTTGAGTAGATGGTGCAAAAATAATTCCATTCTGTTTAATGAAGATATTAAAAGGATGCTGACAGTATCTTAAGACTTGCAAAAGTGCTTTCTTAACAGAAGATAAAGCCGGTGTGCTGGCATCCTTCAGGAATATTTTGCATAAAACTTCGAACTGCTCTGCATGGCTGCTTTTAGTAGACTAATATGTGGTGGGTTCTTACGGTGACACACGCGCGGCATCATTCAGGGATGATGCTCTCCAACCTTTACTGGAAGTTTGTGGAGCCAAAGTTCAGCATTAAGTTCTGCTGGCGCAGTGGCCTCGGCGAGCAAACCGAAAACGGTCAGGTTTATGGACATGACGTACCTGTGAGAGTGAAGCCCGTGATGCCCTCTCGCGCTGCGATGACGGAAGAACGCTCCTCAAAGGCGCTGCGCCGTTTTGGGGAGCGTTCCCCCGTGCTCGGGGGGGCTGCCGGTGCTGGGCCGGCCCCCACCACCGCTAGGGGGCACCCTGCGCCTCCCGCGGGGGGGTCCCTGCCTTCGAGCGCGGCGTGTCCGGTGGGTAACGCGGGGGTTGGCCTGACCTCTCCGTGGCTTTTAAAGTACTCCACCGTGATCACAATTCTAAGAAAAAGTTTGGTAGTCCCAGTAACACCGGGAATTCTGTATTAGGACCGTCAGGATTTTTTTTTTTCTCCTCTATCTGTGTTATTTCTAACTTAATGGGTGCACAGTACTCTTACTTGGTTTTTTGGTTTGTTCGTTGTGGGTCCCCCGCCCGGTGAGAATTTTTAGCCTAAAGGTCTGTGTGACCTGGAATATTCTTGGGTTTTTTTTTCATCAGTTTTAAAAAGTATTTTTAAGGGTATTACATTTTACAGGTTACTGTTTGAACCTGCTCATCACTTCCTTACATTTACGGATTTTAATGGAATACTTAAAGAAAAACGAGTTCAAAATTCAGGAAAATCTGAAGCAATTGTGGTGAAGTTATTTTGAATTTGAGTATTAACTGTCCTTTTCTAGTAACTGACACCTATCGGAAGCCCAAATAATGAATCTATGGTTAATTGTGCACAGTACATTTTGTGGTAAATTAAGAGTTTTTTCTTTGGCTTTGAGTTACGATTCCCACACATTTTTGCAATTCCGCATCAGTTGACATACAAGCATAACAGAAGAATGTCTGCATTTAAAAAAGTAAAATCAATACCTGCATGCACAATGTGTATGTTTTCGCATCTTGGCATTAATTTAGTTAAGCTGGCTAATTATTGTGCATAATATTATTTGCTGCTTACATACAGCTTTTCAGTTGCTCGTTTCATAATTTAAAGAAGTGGGTGCCCAGTGTTCTTGTTTTACACAGGTGAAAACTACGCATATAGCTTGTACAAGGTCAAACAACAAACTCCTGCTTGAATTAAGTCTCAAAACTTACAGCATTGGGTCCTGGATTCTGTACTGCAGTTCCTCATGAAGCAAAGTAACATGAAATGATCCAGATATGTGGATCAGTGCAAATTGTCGAAGTTGCTGCTGCCAGGATGTAAATTTTTATTTTTGCAGCAAATGCATTTTAACTCTTTTTCTGTCCTTCCCTTGATCCATCCTTTCCCGTCTGCTGCTTTTTCTTCTATTTTTATTAGTTCTTTCTTGGATCCCCTTTGTAAAATTTCTCTATTAGTTCTTTTGTGTTTTTCCTGAATAACTTTGTAAATAAGCGTGATCAGGTAGTCTTGCACTAAGAAACTTCTGAGAACTCTGTGTGTGTCTTTAGTAGGTGCTTCTGCTGTACAAAAAGAATTAAGAATTTGTTTTTTGTGTAAACTTGTATTATTTCCTTTCCTGTTAAAATATATAAACCTATATTGAATGCTCTCAGATATTCAGAAATCTGTAACTTGAGAGACCTAAGTTCAGAATAGTGCAGTGCTGATAATTCGAACCGTTGCAGTTTACCTGTTTATTGTACATTGATCTAATTTGTGTAGGTTGGTTTGGGGTTTGTTTGTTTATTTTTTTGTGAACAGCAACAATTATAATAGATCACCCCCTAGAGTGTTAGGTTCCAGCTAAAGAATGATGTTTTGTTTTGAATTTAGAAATAAAATTTAGACCCTGTTTTAATTTTGGCTAATACACTGGCAGTGTTCAGAGGATTGTTATTAATAGGAGAAATCTAGTAAAATTAGTAAGAACTAAGAGCTTTGAACTTCTATTTTTAAACACTGTTTTGCATTGATTTTTAATATGAAGTTGGGCAGTCTGTTGTTTTACCTTTTTTTATAAATTGATTACATTGCTTTTGTATGCAAAGAATTATGTAGGCTGCATAGCTATTTTAGGGATCATGGTTGTCCATCATACTAACCAAATCTGAAATGAACAGCGGTTGGGGTAATCCATTCTCATCTTCCATTTACCTCGCTTGACTAATCACCATACCACTTAAACTGTATTCCTTTTCAGTCAGAATAGCACTATTGAAGATATTTCAAGGCATTACCTTTACTGTCTTGTTATTGCTTGGTTGAGCTCATTTCCTGATAAGCAATCTGAATTTTTTTTCCTAACGTTGGCTGGTACTTGCAGAATTCTACCAGGTAGCATTGTATTTACCCTTATTTATAGATAATATTTCACATGTAGTTATTTAGTGAAGATTACCAGCACTTGTGAAGGCAAGAATATTGGCATGTTATTGAAGAGGACAGGACACGTTAAATGGCTAGGACCTCAGCAGACCTCGGTAAATTGAAATTGTTGATGACATTGGTATACTCCATATCTGGTTTAGTTTCTAAAAAGGGTTTTGATTTGAAGATTTCTTATGCTTGTTGAAGTGAAACAGATATCTCTTGGTAAATACTGAATGAAAAGTAACAACATTACCTTAAGCTACAACATTAGTGTGGGTTTTTTTTGGTTTTTGTTTTTTTTTTTTTCTGCTTCTTGAAGTGAAAATGGTTGAATTGTTATTCTGGTATGTTTTGGGTAGAGCTGCAATTACTGATGTGCTGGTAGTTCTTGGAATTCAGATACCATACTAAATATTGGCTACTGCCAAATTTTGGTTCTCAAAAAGTGTGAAGTGAGGGATGACTATAAAAACTTACTGTCAGCAGTAACCTGAATCCAGAGCTGTAACTTCCTTGAAATCATGGTCTTTGGTATCTGAAAGTGCTATGCATTCAAAAGTCATCCTACAAACCATTTCAGTGATATCTAGTGTGTTTGAATTTACTTTGTGATCTGCTGTAGAAGTCACAGTAACTTTCTGGTGGTGTATTCATATACCCTGCAAAGCAGACTAGACTGCGATGGCCTTTTTTGTTTTATTTTTTCCTTGTGCGCTTTGCTTGGCCAGCTAATTTACAGACATTGTCACAAGACTGTGGTAATTGAAACTAATGCTGAAAAATACGGGTCCATAAACTGTTGCATCTAGACAACATTAGAGAGTGAGTAAAGGACTGTGGGAAATCACTCTTACTTTCCCTGTTGGCATTGTTTGCAGCTGCTTAAATACTTGTTGTTCATGAGCAATTCTGTAGAGTCTTTCAGACAACATCTCTGCCTCAGCAATGTTAGGTCTGCAGATGGTAGACATTTTTAGGTTCAGAAAGAAATTTCGGAAGGTATTCAGAAATACTCAGAGTATTTATTTATAAATAATTTTCTTGGTTATGGGCCCATCTACAAGTTCCTGTGCAGCCACAATTGCTAAACAATGATAGGTGATTAACTATTTTAGTATTCATTAGTTGCTAATAATATGACATTCTATGCTAATGTTTAGAACGCAGCTCAGAAGACTTTGGGGAACATGTATTTGAAAATACGGTATTTTCTGGCCTCTTAATGCTTCTTGCTGATCTTGTGGGGGCCTGTCTCTGAGCTTTCTCTTGTGGCTGTGTCCGTTGTGAAATGGCTGGCGTTCCTCTGCCAGAGACGCTTTCCTCTCAGGCTGCCTGCTCTTCCACATCCTCCTCTTCAGAGTCCCGTAGTGTTGTTTCCTCCTGTGCAACTATCTGCGCTGCTCACCTGGCTGTGGGCATAGAGGAGTGCCACAGCTAGGGGGTAAGGGCAGGGAGTGGGACTTGCCTCCTGTCTTCTCTTTCAAGTGGTGGAGTTCAGCTTTGCAGCTAGGCCGAAAGACACAGTGCAGGACTGATGGCCTACTACCTAATGATTTGATGTTGTCTGGTACTGTAAGTTGAGAATTGTAGTATTATTGTGGTGTTGGTATATTGCTTATCGCTACTGCTGAACCTTTTTTGTCCAAAAGAAAGTTTACTAAAGCTTAGACTTTTTCAATTAGCTGTATTATTCCCAAAGCAAAGTGCAATTAATAAGAATACAATTGTAAGTGACAAAACAAGAAAAAGCTTTGCCATACCTTTTTGATACTGTGTTTAGCACATATACAGCATGGTGCTGCATCTTGCTTAAAAATGACACCTTTCCGTAGTTAAAAGCCGCTTACATCATGATCCAGTGCAAGTGGCTCAAGTTCCTTTCCTTGTCTGCATCTTAATATATGCATCACTGGCCTGGCATTCAAAGTTTGGATTTTGTGTGGATGTAAACTGAAAAAGTTCTGTGGAAGGGAGTTCCATTTTTGGTTACTTTGTAGCAGCATCCCTGAAGTAAAATCAACACTTACCAAGATTATACTAATAATTTTTATCCCGGTTGAGAATTCATAATCTTCAAATATAATTATCTTTTCAATTTCTGGTTTGTCACAGGCCTTTTAATTTAGAAATGCTGTACTACAGGTAGAAGGGTTCTGAGGTAGACTGTACTTTTTTCAATGAAAAAAAATGTATATACATATATTTAGACATACTTTCATTTTATATATTTTGTACTTACTAACTATACCAACTTCATCCTACAAAACTATATTCTAGATATTTTAGAATTCTGAATTCTTATACAAGTGATCAGTGATTTTTATGTCTCAAATTTTGTGTGTTGTAAGACACTATATTCATTTTTTTCAGAAGAGGCTTCTGCAACCTAGATATTGTTAAAATATCAAGTTGAACTTACAAAATCACTTAAGGATAACTGTGCCCTCTCTGTCCCAAGTATTAATAGCTGTGCTTACAGGATTTAAATTCTCTAAGTTTAGAGGAAGACGAGCTTGAGCTCTGAGTTCTGTTTATGGGTTTTAAATAAGAAAACCAATCTTCATGCATACGTGAAGTGTTACACCTTCTCTGACTGCTGCTTCTGCTTTCATAATGTTGAAATTATTAACAAATCTTACTTTCTGTTTTTAGATCCCTCAGGGAAGGACTTACTGAAGGACACTGTTTAAATGTGTGACATTACTGCAGGAAGATCACAGCAGGATAATCATCTTGCTTTGCACCTTGTTTTCTGAAGGGTAAGTTTGGGTTTTCATAATCTTGTGTTTAAGGAGGAGGGTGGGTGAATAAGTAAAAGATGATACATCTTATTTTTTGTAGAACTACGTCTGGAAGTCTAAAAGTCTGTAGAGACAAGGTCTTATGGTGCGACTGTAGAAGGTCAGAGATTCTTCCTGCAGTGATGTCATACGCTTTGTGTCTTCTGTAGTTCTTCAAAATTTTCTATTTAAACATAGAAATGCTCTATTATTTTCAATTTGAAAACTGAAATTAGTTGGGAAAATCAGACAACCCCTCCTTTGAATCTGTAACAAAGACAAAAGGGGTGGAGGGGGGCAATGAATTGGAGTGTTTTCAATTTGTTATAACAGAATTAGGCAGATTGAAGTAAGATAATTGAGCTAACTTAACATGAATTTCCAGTGTGTGTATTTTAAAACTGTACAAAACTACATAGTACATTTAAATTAGTGGTATACTGAAAAAAAAATCTTCCATTTGGGGAGCAATTTAATAATGATTCCATATTAAATGTGAAGCTGTTATAATGTCAGGTTTTTACCAGGTTTATTATTAATTAACATAGATTTCATTCTGTGACTTTGCTTTGTACAATGAGTGCAAAGTAGAAATTGTATAAAAAATTAAAAGAAAACCACACTGTTTTTAAATACCTTTAGTGATTCAGCTCCCACTATGGTGAAAATCTTCAATGCCAGAAATTTTGTGAGAGATTAATGTGTTCGTTTTCCCTTTGTCAGTGTCCCGTTTCACCTTACTTGTACTTACTTAAAAAATGTATTGATTTGACAAAACATTTATTGCTGGAGGAGGAAGAACCTTTGCTACCTGAGGATGTAGAGTATCTAAAAGTATTGATTGTTTCTACTTGCAAATTGACAGCGTCTTCCTGATTGAATGAAATAATCCTGTGGATGGAGATTTTTGTGTTCTAGTTTAGTCCACATCAAATCTGTATTGTGCTGTGGCAAACAGAAAACATTTTATAGTGGAAGTGCTGACTAAACTTCTCATTCTGATAGTTTGAATGATGCTACTATCATGAGCTTTGCTTTAGAAAGAAAATACTGGGTTTATTTGTAGTAATATAAACACTGCTTGTGAAGGATTTACTTCTGCCAAGTATTTTAATTCCCAGAGCCCGTCTCTGTTAGCTCTAAATTCTGTGTTTTAAGACTATAAAAAACACAATGGAAACAGTAAAAAACAAAATTTAAAATACAAGTTCTCTTTCTGAATGTGTTTTTGAGTGAACTGATTTAAAAGAAAAATCATTCCTAAAACACGGCATAAAACTTTCAGTTCTTGCAATATAAAAACTCTCAAGTATAAAAATTAGACCATTTACTTTCCTCTTTATTATGCCATGAAACTGATAATTTTTTACAAAAAAGATACTTTCCTTGACTATGATTTCTGTAACTGAAAACCGTTTTTATGTATGCGTGCTTTGTTTTTATTTTGGTCAATTAATTTCATTTCAGATACTGCTACATAAATACTATGTTTCTGATCGGAAAGTTGGTTTTCTATTTCTAGGTGCTAATAAGTTGTAATGCTCTGTTGGCCAGGCATTGGTTTTATACAAGATATTAAAGGTTTCAATATTTTTGTCTTCTATTGCAACTTTTAATGGTACAAATACTTCTTTACTGCTGCAGGTCTTCAAACTCAAATATGTTTTAGAAGTTGTGAATTAATTTTACAAGTATTAAAGCAGATTTTGAGAGCTTTTTGGTGACAGACCCTACATTTTTTTTTTTTAAACTAAAGTTTACTACACTACTATTCTCAAAAAATTGTTTCTAACAATTACAAAATACATAACAAATAAAGGTGAGATAGATATTGAAACTAAAATTTCAGTATTGATGCTCTTTACAGTTTTTCCTTCATAAAAGGGCTGTTTACCAGTTTCTTTACATACATTTATGTTGTTATTTTGTACTCCACAAATGTAAAACCAAATATATTAAGTCCACTACTCTGTAGCGTTCATTTATAGTGCCATGTGATAGCTGTCTTTTTGCCAAGCAAATAAGAAAAGTGTTTTTATCTAAATACTTTCACAAGATTATGGAACGGTGTAGGTTGGAAGAGACCTCTGGAGCTCACCTTGTCCAGCCTCCCTGTTCAAGCAGGGTCACCTAGAGCGGGTTGCCCAGGACCATGTCCAGGTGACTTTTTAATATCTCCATGAGGGAGCCTTTACAACCTCTCTGGGCAACCTGTGCCAGTGCTCAGTCACCCTCACAATAAAAAAAGTGTTTCTTGATGGTCATATGGCACCTCCTGTGTTTCAGTCTGCACTTGTCGCCTCTTCTCCTGTTACTGGGCACCAGTGAAAAGGGTCTGGGTCTGCCACCTTTGCACCTTTCCTCCAAATACTTGTGCGCGTTGAGAAGATTGGATAACCTGGAGAAGAGAATCTCCAGGGGCAATCCCAGCTCTCCCAGCATTTACTTATACGAGAGATGCTTTAGTCCCTTCATCAGCTTAGTGGCCCTTTGCCGAACTCTTTCTGGTAGCTCCGTATTTCCTGTACTGTAGAACTGGACACAGTGCATCAGGTGTGGCCTCACCAGCCCTGTGTAGAGGGGAAGGTTCACCTACTTTCATCTGCTGGCAGTACTTTGTCTAATGCTGCCCAGGTGCACATTGCTGGCTTGTTAATGTTGAGCTTGCTGTCCACTGTGATCCTTGTGTCCTTTTCTGTAAAGCTGCTTTCCAGCCAGTTGACTTCCACCATATACTGGTACATGGGGTTATTCCTCCCTGGATGCAGGTCTTTTTTCAGTGGTGCCCAGGGACAGGACAAGAGGAAATGGGCACAAACTTGAGTAGAAGAAGTTCCACCTAAATGTGAGGAGGAAATTCTTTACTGTGAGAGTGGTGGAGCACTGGAACAAGCTGCCCGGAGAGGTGGCAGAGTCTCCTTCTTTGGAAACATTCAAAACCCGCCTGGACAAGTTCCTGTGCAACCTGCTATAAGTAGACCCGCTCTGGTTGGACTAGATGATCTCCAGAGGTCCCTTCCAACCCCATATGATTCTATGCATGATTTTGCAGTGCACAAGATTCCTGTCAGCCCATGTATTCAGCTTGTCAACATCTCCCTAAATGGCAGGAGAACCTTCTGGTGTGTCAGCCACTCCTCCCGATTTTGTTATCAGCAAACTTGCTGAGGATATGCTCAGCCCCATCATCCCAGTCATTAATGAAGATGTTGAACAGTATTGGACACTGTGTTGGCCCTTGGAGTATACTGCTAGTTATTGGCCCCCAACGAGGTTTCACACCACTGATCACAACCTGTTGGGCTCAGTCATTCAGGCATTCAGTTTTTCATGTTTACCTCATAATGTAATTGTTTCTAAAACAGTAAATACTTTTCCATTTGCAGTATGTACGTAAGAAAAGTCTTCTAATTAGTAACTCAGAGTTAGTGGCAGTTGTTACACCTGACTGCTTCAATAAAGGCACTGGAACCTTGTAATAATTCTGTGGAAGTTTGAGTTCAGATATAGTAGGTTTTGTTTACAGTTATTAAAAGTTTTTGGTTTTTTCTAGAGACAGAAGGAATGATACTACATTGTAATCTTAAAATCTCAGACATAAGTCTTATTTTTCTGTACCTAGTATTTGCCTGACAATATTTGTATTTTTCTGTAGAATTCAAGTTAGAAACTTCTCCTTAAAAGCATTTTACTGTTAGTATACAAATAAGGTAGTTTACTTCTGCAGATAGGTAGCGGCTGAGCCACATTGCCAACTTCCTGGTTTTACAGGTTCTTATTTTGAAAGTTTCTTTACTGAAACCTGAAACCAAACCTGCAAATGTACACGAAAGTGGTGTTATTCACACAGGTAACCATGCTATCTGGTGGAAATATGAGCGTGAATAGAAGCATGTGTATGTCAATGTTTAGAGTTTTTATGTTGTATTTATTGTAATGGAAAATACTCCTAGTGCCTACTACCCATAAGCTGTGAAAGAAAACAGTAATTTGGGGCTTTGGTTGTGGGGTTTTGGTTTGGTTGTTTTGTTTTTCTTTTTTTTTAGAAGTATCCTGATCACCTATCAAAATAGGTGATGAACTATTATTAAACTGCCTAAAGCCTGTTTATTTTAAAATTTGTAATATAAATAACATTAACAGTAATGAGTTACGAGTTTAAGATCTTATTTGAAGTTGTACAATTTTCATATTCATAGAAAACAATTTCAGGGTGAACGAGCAAAAGTGCTTTTTAAAATTTCTTTTCTCTCATGAGTATTAGAAAGAAATACCTGCAAGCTTTAATTTTCTTTCCCCCTTTGTTTTCTTTAGGAAGATGCTCCTCCTCATCCTGGTTATCTGAGGTTCTCTTGATGACAAGCTGAAGCAGGAACAACTGAAAGCTATTTCTGGAACCCTGGATATACAACTTAAATTTGTAGGAACCTTTCCAGAATGAAAACCACGTACAGTTACTTTGATAATTGCAAAAGGATGAGAGGAAAGTTATGATGGCAAAAAACAAAGAGCCACGTCCCCCATCTTATGCTGTTAGTATTGTTGGACTATCTGGAACTGAAAAGGATAAAGGTAATTGTGGAGTTGGAAAGTCGTGTTTGTGCAATAGATTCGTTCGTTCAAAAGCAGATGAATATTATCCTGAGCATACCTCTGTGCTTAGCACAATTGACTTTGGAGGAAGAGTTGTTAACAATGATCACTTTTTGTACTGGGGTGACGTAACACAAAGCGGTGAGGATGGAATTGAGTGCAGAATTCATGTAATTGAACAGACTGAGTTCATTGATGATCAGACTTTCTTGCCTCATCGGAGTACGAATTTACAACCATATATAAAACGTGCAGCTGCCTCCAAACTGCAGTCAGCGGAAAAACTAATGTACATTTGCACAGATCAGCTAGGCTTGGAGCAAGACTTTGAGCAAAAACAAATGCCTGAAGGGAAATTAAGCATAGATGGGTTTTTATTGTGCATTGACGTAAGCCAAGGATGCAATAGAAAGTTTGATGATCAACTTAAATTTGTGAATAATCTGTATATCCAGCTCTCAAAATCTAAAAAACCCATAATAATAGCAGCAACGAAATGTGATGAATGTGTGGATCATTACCTGCGAGAGGTTCAGGCCTTTGCTTCAAATAAGAAGAACCTTGTGGTAGTGGAAACATCAGCAAGGTTCAATGTCAATATTGAAACATGTTTTACTGCACTGGTACAAATGATGGATAAAACTCGTGGTAAACCGAAAATAATCCCCTATCTGGATGCCTATAAAACTCAAAGACAGCTTGTTGTAACAGCAACAGATAAGTTCGAAAAACTTGTCCAAACTGTGAGAGACTATCATGCAACTTGGAAAACCGTTAGTAATAAACTGAAAAACCATCCTGACTATGAAGAGTACATAAATTTGGAAGGAACAAAAAAGGCCAAAAATACGTTTTCAAAACACATAGAGCAGCTTAAACAGGAACATATTAGAAAAAGAAAAGAAGAATACATTAATGCATTGCCAAGAGCTCTTAATACTCTTCTGTCAAACCTTGATGAGATTGAACACTTGAGCTGGTCAGAAGCCTTGAAATTAATGGAGAAAAGGCCTGACTTCCAGTCCTGTTTTGTAGTGCTTGAAAAAACACCCTGGGATGAAACTGACCATATAGATAAAGTGAATGACAGAAGGATTCCATTTGATCTTCTCACTACACTAGAAGCAGAAAAAGTTTATCAAAACCATGTGCAGCATCTTATATCTGAAAAAAGGAGGGTTGAAATGAAGGAGAAATTCAAAAAAACTCTTGAAAAAATCCAGTTCATTTCACCCGGACAGCCATGGGAAGAAGTTATATGTTTTGTGATGGAGGACGAAGCGTTCAAATACATCACTGATGCAGATAGTAAGGAAGTGTATGGTAGGCATCAGAGGGAGATTGTTGAAAAAGCCAAAGAGGAGTTTCAGGAAATGCTTTTTGAACATTCAGAGCTGTTTTATGACCTGGATCTTAATGCAACACCAAGTTCAGATAAAATGAGTGAAATCCATGCAGTTCTGAGTGAAGAACCTAGATATAAAGCTTTACAGAAACTTGCACCTGATAGAGAATCTCTTCTGCTTAAACACATAGGATTTGTTTATCACCCAACTAAAGAAACTTGTCTCAGTGGCCAAAATTGCACGGACATTAAAGTAGAACAGTTACTTGCCAACAGTCTACTGCAACTAGACCATGGCCGCTCAAATTTATACCATGATAGTGCCAACATTGATAAAATCAATCTTTTCATTTTGGGCAAAGATGGTCTTGCACAAGAATTGGCAAATGAAATTCGGACACAATCCACTGATGATGAATATGCATTAGATGGAAAAATATATGAACTAGATCTTAGGCCAGTTGATGCAAAATCCCCATACCTGTTGACTCAATTGTGGACATCAGCCTTCAAACCACATGGTTGTTTCTGTGTGTTTAACTCTATTGAATCACTGAATTTTATTGGGGAGTGCATTGCGAAAATAAGGGCTGAAGCAGCTCAGATAAGGAGAGACAAGTATATGGCTAACCTTCCATTTACGTTAATACTGGCTAACCAGAGGGATAGCGTTAGCAAGAACCTGCCTATTCTGAGACATCAGGGACAGCAGTTGGCCAACAAATTACAGTGTCCTTTTGTAGATGTGCCTGCTGGTACATATCCACGTAAATTTAATGAGACCCAGATAAAACAAGCTCTGAGGGGAGTATTGGAAGCAGTTAAACACAATTTTGATGTTGTAAGTCCAGCTCCCACCATTAAGGATTTGTCAGAAGCTGACTTGCGAATTGTCATGTGTGCCATGTGTGGCGATCCGTTTAGCGTGGATCTTATTCTTTCACCCTTCCTTGACTCTCACTCCTGTAGTGCTGCTCAGGCTGGCCAGAATAATTCTTTGATGCTTGATAAAATAATAGGTGAAAAGAGGCGTCGAATACAGATAACTATATTATCATATCATTCTTCGATTGGTGTAAGGAAAGATGAACTTGTTCATGGATATATACTGGTCTATTCTGCAAAGCGGAAGGCATCCATGGGGATGCTTCGGGCATTTCTTTCTGAAGTTCAGGATACGATTCCTGTTCAGTTAGTGGCTGTTACTGATAGCCAGGCAGACTTCTTTGAGAACGAAGCAATCAAGGAGCTCATGACTGAAGGAGAACACATAGCAACAGAGATCACTGCTAAGTTTACAGCTTTGTATTCATTATCTCAGTATCATCGTCAAACGGAGGTTTTCACATTGTTCTTCAGTGATGTTTTAGAGAAGAAAAACATGATCGAAAGTTCTTATATGTCAGACAGCACAAGGGACACAACGCATACAAGTGAAGACGTTTTTCCAAGATCTCCCAGAGGAAGTTCCCTTGACTATAATTATCCAGATTCAGAGGATGATACTGAAGGACCACCACCTTACAGTCCAATTGGTGATGATGTAAGGTTACTCCCAGCACCTAGTGACCGTTCAAAGTACCGATTGGATTTGGAAGGAAATGAGTATCCTATTCACAGTACACCACTCAACTGTCATGACCATGAACGCAACCATAAAGTGCCTCCTCCAATAAAACCGAAACCACTTGTTCCAAGAGCAAATGTGAAAAAACTGGATCCTAACCTCCTGAAAACAATTGAGGCAGGTATTGGCAAAAACCCTAGGAAACAACCTTCTCGAGTGCCTGCGGCACCACCAGAAGATATAGACCAATCTGACAACTATGCTGAACCTATTGACACTATTTTCAAACATAAAGGCTTTGCAGATGATATCTACGCAGTCCCAGACGATAGTCAGAACCGTATTATTAAAGTTCGAAACTCAATTGTTATAAATACCCAAGGTGAGGAAGAAAATGGGTTTTCTGATAGAATATCCAAAAGTCATGGGGAAAGAAGGCCGTCAAAATACAAATATAAGTCTAAGACTCTCTTCAGCAAAGCTAAGTCTTACTATAGGAGAACGCATTCAGATGCAAGTGATGATGAGGCTTTCACCACCTCTAAAACTAAAAGAAAAGGAAGACATCGTGGAAGTGAGGAAGACCCGCTTCTTTCACCTGTTGAAACATGGAAGGGTGGCATAGATAACCCTGCTATTACATCGGATCAAGAATTGGATGATAAAAAAACGAAAAAGAAAATTCACAAACCAAAAGAAGATAAGAAGGTAAGTCAATTGATTTAAATTTTATTTACAACTTCTGATGTGTTGCAAGAATGGAAGAGTCAGAATATGCAAGAGTTGCACACTATTTTGATGTGGCATTTTTTGATTTTTGGCCAAGTTTCTACTTAACTTGCTTGGAACTAACAAACCTGAGGGAATGACTTGCCTACTTAATCAGCTGTTGAGTAAGTTCAGTTCTCGTCTCTTCTGTGTGTATGTGTGCAGTCTTCCTTCCATATGAGTAAGTGAAGGCAGAATTTGGTCCACAGATCCTTCTTTGTTGATCACAACAGCTTTTTTTTTTTTTTTAAAAAAAAAAAAAAAGCTGCTTTTTGAGTTCTTGGGTAGAACTGGTTCTTTCAGTTCTTGCAGTTCTGGCTGTTGGAATCAAGCTTAGGGCTGGTGAATGAAAGGGGTGGTTTCTTTTTAATTCTCAATTGTCTACCTGGAACTCTAAAACAAGAATGTGGAAAGAAAACTTTGTACAGTGGTTTTACTGACTGTTGCATTTTCCTAGTGTGGGCAAGCAAGTAATCAAATTGAAAGCTGTGCTACCTGTACAATTCTCTGTTCAAACAAAATAAAGGGAGCAAAATGCCTGCCTGGTGTGGGTTTCAAAATAACGTGACATTCTGCTTGAAAAGTGTCTACATTTTATTTTGATCTTTGTGCTTGATAGTTACTTATTTTTTGACTTGCTGTTTTAAAAACTATTATATCAAGGTAGTGTTGTGGTGTAGGTACTGGATATATAATCTTTATAGTTTGGATTTTAATTTTAGGCTAGCAATCATTGTCTTGCATATAGTTTTTGTTTAACATTAAATCAGGGGTGTTCAGAGTCATTTAGATATTTTTTCTTTCTTGTTTCAAAATAAGTCTACCTTTTTAATATGGTCTTTTGTAGTATTTTAAAAAAGTCCCTTTAAGCTTCAATCTGACAGTATTTGAATAGAAACAGGTTTTGTTCAAGTAGAACATAGTTAATTTTTACTAATAGATTAATTTTTGAATTGCACTTCCTAGTATGCAGCTGTGATTTGAATTACACGACTGATTTAAAGGACGCTAAATTTTCTTAAGGCTTACTCATAAGCATAGATAATGATGTCTTGTGGGTATAAAATCACACGGTTAAAAATACTTTGAAGTTACTCTTTTTGGGAAACTTAAATACTGTTTTTCTTAAAAATAATTTATATACTTTTGATTGAAATAACCTTGCTACATAGAAAGTGAAATGTAGTATTCATAATCCTCCTGCTGTCTCAGCTGTGTTGAGTTGACAGAAAGTTCCTCTGAGTTGGATATTTATGTTTAAACTGTGTAGACGTACTATAGTAGGATTTTCTTTTCCTGGCATTGTATCAGGAAACCCACTGATACCTTTACCAAAGCCTCTACTGTTGAGAGGCAGCCTTAGTCGGAAGTTTCAGGCTGTTCTAAATTTTTGTGGTGGTAAAGACTCTTGAAGAGTACAAGAGTTGTTTCAAGTTTTGTTTTGAATGTCCCTCTTGGTTTTGTGATTGTCTTTGTTTTTTGTTTTTTTGATTTGCAAGCTGTGGTCCAGTGCTGATACTTTCAAATTAGTCAGAGAGGGCTTTTAACAGTAGAAGTACTAATTATTGTAATGATGGAGAAAGCAAATTTAACTTGATAGCTAAAATGTTTGCAAGCATTCAAAATATCTGAACGTTGAGTGCTTAGTGCTTTTGATAAGTAGTGACTTTTATGTGTGTTGACTTGCATTATGTTGAACTGAGAGTAGTTCCAGTTCATGTGACGAGTCATTCTAGTTTGTAATATACCCCATTGGTTTTTTAAACTGTTGATTTATTTCTTTTTCAAGAGAGATGCAGTTTTATTGGTTTTGGAACTTAGTCACTGTGTTTTCCTGTGTTTTTAGTTGAGCAGCTAGCAGTCTTTAATTACAAAAACTCAAAATAGATTCAAATGGTATTTTCGTTGTTGAGTGTTATTTAGTACATGTGAGAGATGTTAGTGCACAGCTATTTACAGATTACCTGCTGTTTTTTTTGACTGTTTTGACCCTGTAAATGTGAAAGGGATAAATAAAACTTTTGTATTCCTTTCTGAATATTTCTTAAAGCTCTTACTGATACTTTTTCTAAATTATTCAGCTGTATTTAAAGGGAACATAAGATACACGTGTAACTATTCTTGCTATAATTATAGTAATTCTGAAATACAGAAATCTTATGAACAATGAATTTGTTTGGAAGACCTCGACCTTTGAAGTCTGAGGTCCTCATTGGCTTTGTCAAGGATTACAACTTGATTTTTTTTTTTTTTTAAATGTAATTATTATTATTTTTTAAATCAGCTTTGTAGTATGATGTTGCTTTTTAAAACCCAAATAGAATGTAACATTCTTGATATGCCTTTGATCTTTTTTGGTTTGTGAAGTTCGAGATGTAGTGTTTCTGGGTGGGTTTCTTGTATGGTATTGCAGAAATCTCATATGCACAGTCATTTGTGGCTTTTGCACTTCAGGTTTCAGTTATGCAAAGCAGGTTTCATCTAGAGACAAAATTTGCCTATGCAGATTTTTACATTTAGAATTTTTTTTAAAAATTATGTTGGCGGATGTTGGTTTGTTTGGGTGTGGCTTTTTTTTTTTTTTTCTTCTTCCCTCCATTTACACAGTCACTTTAAAGTTAAACACAGTGAAAGTTTCTTAGAGTGGTATCTACTCTCCTTTTGGAGGTTCTGGAAGATGTTTCAAATGTAGACCCAGATTAAGAAAACGTATAAATATAATGTGTTTAAACAAAGAGATGACCTTGCTGAAGGATCATTCTGACATGATCTTGCTCGTTCTGTCCTGATGCTTTCAGACCCTAGTCTCCCAATTTACAAGATGAGATCATATAAAGGTACGGGCACTAGGACAGAAATAGGGAGGCAGGTGATGGATGCAGAGTGATTGTACGATTCAGGTAAAAAATTGAAGGGGAAAAGGTAAGAGCTGGATGCATAGGAAGGAGGAAGGGAGTTTGGCAAACAATGGAGCAGGAAAACAATTCATTTTTGCAACTCTGAAAGTAACAGTTGTGGTTTGACTGATCTGCTAACACATATGTATCAACCTTGAAAAAAAATGTGTTGTGAACACGTTATTAAAGGCAGAAGTAAATACTCAGAATTGTGCTACTTGTTGCTATTGGGTACCATAAATTAAAATGTTTTACTGTGGAAAGTATAGCAATGAAAAATCTGTGGTGAGCAGATAACATTACTTGCAAGGTCCTCTAACACTGCTTATTACCAAAGCAAATTGAAGAATTTAAAACTGAGACCAGTTAAGTAAATGTACTTTGGTCTTAATTATTTGCCCATTGTTGTCAATAACACCACGTTTATGTTCTCAGATCTTGTTTCTATATACTGGTAGTCAGAACTGGAAGAATCATCCTTGAGCTCTGTTTTCAATTATCATAGAACTAATTCCTCTGAAAACTGTTATCCCCTCATTCTCACTATTCAGTAAAACTCCCCCAGAACTTCTATTTCCTCTGTATTGCTGAGGAATCTTCCTGCAATTCCTAGTTTTCACCTTTCCTTGTGGTAACCTTTCTCCTGAAATGTTTTTTCTTTTTGTGATATCTGTGACCTGTGAACAGGTGAAGAGAATGTGGCTGCTGCTTGACCTGAGTCAAGTTCCCTCTAAACTTATGTTTTCGAATGAGAAGGACTGAAGCTGTGTATAGCATTGCAAATAATGTCATAGCAGTGCACCATATAAACTTAATGTTCGTTGACCTGTACTCAAAATTACTACCTGACACAATTGTGTGATTGTACCCAACTTTTTCTTAGCTGCAATTATTGTCACTTTAGGAACCTTGGGCCTATTGATCTTGGTAATTTCCAGCTAATGACTTCCAGCTAATGACTTTAGTACAGGTGGTTTATAGTACATGCACATTATGGTACATACATGCGTGTATAGTACATACACATCATACGTGTACATTATAGTACATGCTACATGCACATTCCAGTGCATGATTTTTCCATTAGTCCATGACTGTCCTTTTTGTTGTTGAATATCATCCTCTTTCTGTTATTCCAGCTGTCGCAGTAGTTTCCTATATGCCACCATCAAATGCCTTACTAAAGTCTGGATGGGTAAAACCATTTGAACATTGTAGTTTCTTTGACTCTAGAAAATCATACGTTTTCAATGGAGAAGGTTGAATCAGTCTAGCATAGTCTAACTTGTGATACACCCAGCTCTATCCTGTTTCATGTTATCACCTGTTTCTAAGGTGTTCTGAAAAATATTATGTGGCCTTGCACGTGCTGTTAACTAGTGAACTGTTCAACTTTTTCTAGTAGGGACGTATATGAAGAAAAATGGAGAGAAGGAGGAAAAAAGAAAGCACACTGGCTTCAGAGTCATAGGGCTTGTTAGCCAAGTTGGTGTGGAGTTGTGTGTGCACACTGTGCTTGGAAGCTTTCAAGTGCATGTTGTGTCGCCAGTATATGTGTTAAGCCATGATGTGCTTTTCTTTTTCCTGCAGAACCTTTTTCTGTAAAAGTTTCTCCTATGAAAAAGCACATAGTCCTTTCTGCTCTTATTATGCAAAGTATCTCTCAGATTAAATGCATTTTCTAGAGTGAATTCTGTCTTACATCAAATGCTTTCTGTGTTTGATTACCTGTTTCCTTACCGGTGTTCACAAACATGGGAGGAACTGCACACAGAGAACAATGTTCATATGCAACTTTGCTTTAGCTGTTTCCTCTTTGTCGAGTTAGACCTCTCCAGCTGAGATAT
>KZ505637.1:4459273-4483846 GCA_002844005.1 Limosa lapponica baueri
TTTTTGTAGACCCACTTTTATTTGTCAAATCTTTCCACACATCATAATGGAAGCCTAAGTCCCAATTAAAGACTGTGCGTTGTACTAGACCGTGAAGTGCCGAAAAATAGGTGGTCTGAAAGCCAGCCGTGGATCTAACCTGATTAATGAGAGGTATTTTCAGGCCTCTGAAAATAAGCAGGAAAGGCTTATACTGGGACAACTTTTGTAGTAACTCCTCCAAGTTTCCTGCCCTACTCTGTCCATGTCCAAGTTGTTTATGATTCAAGGCTTATGTTTTAGGTTAAAATGTAACATTTTACAGAAAACTATCACTCATTTCCATGTGCTTTAAAACTGTCCTGTAATACAGCCCTTTGGGAGCTGTTTCACAAACAGTTTGAAAATCCATGCAGTGGAGATAGAGAGATGTAAGCTTGTCGTGTGTCCCAAGGTAATACGTTCTGGATGGTTAATCAAATCCTTCAGTTAAAGCAGGGATTGGAGTGACTGACTTCTTTTGTGTCCTTGGAGCATATTTGGAAAATTGGCGCTTAAAAGACTTAAGAGGTTGTTAAAAGATACTCCTCAGAGGGAGGACTGTTTGCTTTGATGCAAACTAGTTGTCTAACAAGCAGCCAGCTCGGGTCCATTTACAGCATTAGGAGAGGTGGACTGCGGGGAAACTTCTTTTAACTGTCTATTCAGTTGTCATCTGGAAAAAGCGGTTTGTATATGCTGACGTTTCAGTACGGTGTTGTGGTATCTATCTGATATTTTTTTTGAAAGTTACTTTTATTGCTTTTGTCTTGGTTTTGTGACATGAAACACAGTTGGGAAGCAGGAGATAAAGGTAGTAGCTGAGAGAGAGCAGTGCCTGTGTAGCTGCCTTCCTCACTACACAGTGATACGGTCGTCTAATTCTAATTTATATTTGGTACTCTGGATTTACATTTATTCATACTATTTTGCTTTGTTCACCTCTATTTGGTTCTCTTTTTCAGGCAGTTACTCTGCTTTATTGTTCTTGTGTGCACAATTCCACTGTAGTTATATTTATGAAAGAGAGTTTAGCCAAACAAACCAGCTTAGCCTATGCTCCGCAGGGACCCATTAACGTTCTTGTTATTCTTAGTATTCATGTTAATGCTTTGAATTTTAATTACTTTCACATGCAGATAAATAGTACATGTTCTTTATACTTGTAAAGCAGGTTCTATGAATTCTATAAAATCACTTTTGTTTCATCTAGTATTTGTTTTATAAGATTTTCAAAAGGAGTAAATTCTGTAGAGTTTGCTGGGTTAAAATTCCGACTAAAGTCCCCAGTGATTTTTAGCTGTGCTAGATTTAACTTTTTACAGTGTTTCATACATAATTGCAAGCTTTTACCTTATGCGCATATCAGGTCCATGTTTAGAGTTAATGTCACTTGTGATCCTTTTTAGAATTTCAAACACAGAGACATACCAGCAGACGTGAAGAGCTTGAGCAATGACAGAGCAGACCAAACACGCATTGAGGCAGTACACATCACACACAAAATAATGCAGCAATTGAGACCTAGGTAAGATCGTATTGGGCTGCAGAATCAGCAAAGATGATTTCTAATGGAGTTCACAGGGTGGTGTGGATGCACCCGAGTGGGAAGGGCACTGCTCCCCCCATGTTGCCTTAGGAAACATCACCACTAGCAGTGGCTGTTTGCTTCGCTCTGCTTAGCATGAGTAACTAGATTTACTGCAGCCTCTTGGCTGCAATAGAGTTATTTTTCTTAGTAATTTTCTAGCAGCTGGTACAGTGCTGTCTTTACTCTTTTATTACGGGGAAGATGTTGATATCACACTGATTGTTTCGGTGGTGTTTTTCCTAAGTCTGGGGCAAAGGCAGATGCATTCTTTGGAACTTTCTGAAAGCCAGTTCCTTCCATAGGTAACATGGCTAAGGACTGCCACATTAATTTGTATATGTGCAGCTAATTCAAGTTCAGGAATGATACTAAAATCTGGCTAACAGCACTAAAGTATAATAAGGGTTGCAGTATTTTTCCATGGGAAAAGAATGTGTCTTGACACCTAAGATAGTGCTAAGAAACTCTACAATAATTTCTTAATATCACAAGCAATTTGGTTGTTAAGTAAATGATTCCATATGTAGAATAAACCACAAAACATCTAGTCCTTGAGTTCTGTTTTTTGAAATGCCTCTGTAGCTGTGGATTAGGAAGGAGCTTTAAAAGACTTAAAAGGTAAAATCCCATAGAAGGAATTTAAACAGGAGTAATTTTTCATTTTTTGTTTTGGTTTTCCCCTCAGAGAGAACATTTCCACCTCTGACAAAAGTTTTAAAAAGTTTAATGATGTTTGTGCTTTGCGCTTTGACTTTGACAGACAAAACTGTATATATTCTTCTCTCCCCCAACACAGGTTTATTTCAGATTGTAGCTGGTATGACGTTCAAAGGAAAAAATAAATGACAGGTTTTCCTTGGGCTGCTGTAGCTAACCATGTTTTCCTTAAAGTAATGAAATTTGTTTCAGCACCCAAATTATTTTGTGCAGATATTTAGTTCTCTAGAATATTTACAAGAAAAAAAGAACCTCTTAACTCCCTATGATATAAAAAACAAACAAAAAAGGGCTATTTTGCTGTAGTCTTCTAAATCAGCAGGTGAACCAAGATCTTTTAACGTCTTTGTAGTGTTGAAATGAAAACTTCAACTCAAATGTTTTTTGCAAGAAAGAAACAAAAAACAAAGCAGAAAAAAACAGTGCTTGATTTTCACTGGAGGGTAGTATCCATTTTACTTAGGTTTACAATGGACTGGTTGTGCTCAGATGAACAGTTACTACATCGTAACTCTTGTAACAAGGCTAACAGGAGTTCAAACATTCGTCATATTAAAACCTCTAGAGACAAGAAGGCAGCTTATATACTTTAATATTCTCTGGCTTGGTGCCCTGATTTGAAATACTCCTATAACATCTTTTACACATACTTTGGATTGGCTGTGTTCAAAGTAATGGCATGCAAGTTGTGGTAGTTAACAATGACTTAGAATATATGTAGTGTTTTCCATCCAAAGATCCCAGAGTGGTTCAGCACATAATTTCCTTTTAACCTTTCTGAAAATACAGCTCAGATTTTAAGTCTATATCAAGACATATTATAGCTGTTACTAGTGAGCGTTGCTGGTATTTTTTATTCTTTCTTTATTTCCTGTTATGTATTTGGTTTATCTACTTTGGAGATGGAATGCTACAGAGGAGCCAAGCGGAATTGCAGCCGGGGTGAACTTGGCTGGGTACCGACAACCACTGCATGTGTTATTTAAATAATTTGTATGCTCCTATGGGAGACTTTCCTCACTTCTGTCAATCATAAAAGAAAAAAAACAGACAATGGATACCTTGTGATACTCTCTTTGGCAGGATGGGAGAAAAAGGTAGATGGAAATCTTTGGGTATTTCTTTCTTTCTCTTGGTATCTCTGACTTCCTAAAAAAGTTACTGAACAGTAACTGTGCAATTTTGCATACGGATTGATTTTTCAGCTACAAAAAAGATTCAATATCCTCAGGTTTGTTTATGAGGGTCTCTGCTTAAAAGTTTGTACAAAAGAAAGCAAAAAGACAGTTGTTATTAAAAGTGAAAGAAGTACCAGGGCAAAGCAGATTCATCGTTGCAAAGCTTGGCTTGTTGGGCCAGATTTCTCAGCGTAGCAGCTGGGAGCTGTGGACCATTTGAAGTATTTGTATTCCTGTCTTTAGAGTCTAGAGGGAATGAAGTTCACTAGGATGATGCCCATTTTGTACCTGCAGGAAGAGTGGCCTGCACCTCCTGGAGTCGGAGCTTACACCCTGACCTCTCTCCTTGACCCTGACCACCCTGGTCCAGCCGCGCTGGCCCGCAGCTGATGGGCACAGACAGGTGCCTGTTCCCAGATCCTTTGTCCCTTGAGCCCAGACGGAGTGTACTGCTGTCTTACCCGACGTTCTGCTTGCACCTTCTCCATCTGCAGTAGCCATCTTGCAAGTGCCTGAGGAACTGTCCCCTGCCCTGGCACATGCAGCCCTGCCTTTGGCTGTCCCCGCAGCCAGCTGCACACCCTTTTGCAGGGCACTTCCCAGGCAGCAGGCTCCTGCGGATGTCCAGGTAAGCCACAACCATCGCTCTCAACCCATTCCCAGCCTTTTTCACCTTGCGGAAAGGGGGATAAGATGGGGGGAGGATGGTAAGTCCTGATACTCAAAACCTGAGACCGCATCTTGGCCCTGCTTAACGTGAGAGAGACCCAGAGCCCCGCAGTACAGTAGCCTGTGAGGGCTGACCTGACCCTCGTGGCCCTTTTTACCTGGACTGCTTTTCGTTGGTGAATGTGTGCATGTTTGCAGGGTTGTTTTTTTCTTTACAGTGGCATTATTCATAACTAAAGCTCTCTTTTCTTCTGACTCTTGACCCTAAGCAGTGCTGGCTGTGATTTAATGCTTTCTCCCTCACTGGCAGTCCCTGCAGTTGGCTCCCAGTAGAAGGCTGTGGCAGGACTTGGACTCCAGCAGCCTTAGTACAGATTCCAGCTCCTTCTCATTTGGACTGAGAGGTATCCTAATTCCAGCTTGCTTTTCCTGTAATGTGTTTCATTATTGCTTTCACATTATGAGGAAGAAATAATATTCAGACTAATTTTTTGCACAAACAGATGGTGAATAACTGAGCCTAATGAGGGGAATAAGTTGGATCATGGTGGTAGTGTCAAAGAGGGGATTACTGGAAGTCTGTCTTGTACAAACTGAGAATGCAACAAACATAAATTTCAGCTGTGCTGTTCTCTTATTTCATTTGTTGCCTCTTCACCAACATTTCTGCAACTGTCCTTGTTACTGAAAGGTGCCATTCATGTGTGGGTACGTGTCCTTGTCAAAAAAATAGCTTTGAAATCTTGCTTTTGCGAGATAAATTTTTTTCCAAGCTCTGTCCATACATGTGTTTTAATATTTTCCTTCCCAGGTCTCAGATTTTCTCTCTCATTTTCTCCAAAGTGATAGGAATTGAATCAAACCTTTTATTTTTTTGTTAGTCCTGTTGTATGCGGAAAATGTTTGGCAAGTGTTGCTGTGCCTGAAGATTGCTCTGACTGACTGGTGAACTGAGAACACTTAATTGCACTTCGCTGTCTCTGTCTGTTCTTGGGAGATTATGGTTGAGCATGCGTCCCCAAGCCTGGCAGTTGGCCTAATTTCGGTTTAGGACCCATTGTATCTAGAGGTATTCAGGGCTGGCATCTGGCCAGGCCTATTTTAATTGCAGCTTCTCTCAGGCTCCTTCCTGGAGTTTTGCTTTTCTCTCTCCCCTACTCTTCAGTTGTGCGGCTGGAGGGGGCGTAGAAGAGCAAACCGTTCACAAAGGCTTGAATCTTGGAAGGCGTGCACGGGCAAACTCCTTTGCTGCAGACCAGCCACCCATGAACTCTCGTCATCCAAATGGGTAAAGCCTTTGGCACTCAGTGGATCCAGGGTTTTTTTGACTATAGACGGTGACAGGAGCGAGTTCAAAAAACAAGAAGGAAGATACAGTTTTTACCTCCTGTATCTTATGAACACGTGATCCTTGCCTGTGAAAAAGATTTTTATTTGCAAAATCATGGCCTGTGGTCAGTCATGGGCTCCTGAGTGGGTTGTTCGAATCAGGCTGTGCCTTTTACTTACACTTTTCTTTGTCAGAGGAGGAATATCAAGGCAGAGCCTGGGTTTTGATTTGCAGTATGCAAATGCTTCAGCAGACAATTGAAATTTAGAGAAAGAGATATGATTATGTGATTCTAATGTCTTAAGTGTTTGGAAGAAGAAGAAGAGTCTTGGTTAGGAGTTATTTCTTCACTTTCATGCTATTCTCCCTAACTTATTTGTCATATAACTACGATTTTTCTTCCATTTGCATCTTTTAGCAGGAGGCAAAGGAAACCTTCATGTAACTGAGCTGTAGCCTTGCAGATATGTTATCTGGTACACTGCTTGTGTATGGGATGATGTGGGAGCATTTAGTTCAGTAGGAAACTTGACCGCCTTTGTCCCCTATCTTTTACTTCAGCTATAAAACTTATTTGCATTCCATCCAAATCTGGTGGTGCCACTCCCGCTTTCTTGTCTTTTAATCCATTTACAACTGAAATGCGAAGTCATGAAGCTTAAAATGTCACATAAAAGAATATTCAATACAGGGAGATGAATTAAGTGAGTTTCAGAGGAAGGTGGTGGATCCTCCTTTGCTCAGGGTGTTTCTTTTTTAAAAAAGGCAGAAAGCTTGGCACCGTATTTTAGAAAGAACATGCAGTGGGCTGTCCCAGCATTTCTCTCTTTCCTGGAAAAGATTTAGAAAATGACCTCAAAACAATCAATCCTGCATCCTATTGCTGCTTTATTTGCAGGATCAGTTGCACATCTGGAACAAGGCTGGGATGAGGTTTGTTTCCAAGGGGAAACAACTATTAGAGGAGCTGCTCATTTTTCACCACCCTTTTATTCCTTCCTATCTGATCGTTCCGTAGCATCACACAGGTGCTCCCAAGCACCTCTTCCTAATGTAAGCATTGACTAGTATTTCCAGCAATAGAGAGCGCTTTCAGAAAAAGATCTTTGGTTGATGGGTAATGATAGGGGATAGAAGCTGGGGAACAATTTGTGCCTATAATAAAAATTGCAATCAGGTCTCCTGAAGTCAACAAGATTTTTTGCAGAAAAATTGCTCAGGGAGAATAATGTTGGGAGAATGTGGCTCACAGCATCCACTGTGATGATACTGAAAAATCTGGTAGAACGACTAGCTAATAGATAGATGACTGACTTTCCTGGTCACAAATCTGATTTGTGGTGATTGAATTCAGCTGCATTTGATGTTGCCATTGAAAGAACTGAAAAAGTAAAACACTGAAAAAATGCAAAGAAAGCTCATGAACCTTAATGACTGCATCTGATTCAGACAGAAAAAACTGCTGTGATCAATCCATAAGGAAACCTTTCTTCTTGAAAGCTCGTGTACCTTGCATAGTCTGCCAGTGTTTTGTAGCCAGTCCCCGTTCCCCGGAAAACACAAGCTTTAAGGCAGTCTCACCCTCCTCTGAATTTTTATTCTAAACACCATCCATACCGTGCCTGTTCATTACACCCGAATACAGACAAGGTTTTTGCATTTCTGAACAGGATCTTTCAGCTGAACTTCCTAAGTCAGTTAGAAATGCTAATGAATGAAGCCTCCTAGGCTCACCTTTTTTGAGAGTTACCATTATGCCCACTTTTTCACAAATAGGCCCACGGTGTTCAAATGAGGGACACACATACAATACTTCAAGGAAATAGAAAAAGAACTCAAATATCCTGCCATTCTCTCTTGAATATGCAGGTGCTAGCTTATGTCTTCTATCTCACAGAAATAATAATAATATGTAGTTTAGTGCCTTTTTGACTCCATAGTTTGCCTGCATCTTTTTTTTCCCCAGTGTGGGAATTTAATTTCACCTTTCCCTTGCTGAAAATAGGCAACGTTTTGTAAATTCTTCTTCTTCTTTCAGCACTATTTCCAACACTGTCTTTTTTTCACTCTTTTTCTTTTCTGGTATAAATGTATTCCATACATGAAATTCCTGTAAACTTGATTCTGCTTCAGCTACAATATTTTCCTGCCTTTTTAACCTTTTTATTTTTAAAAAGTTTTAAATATTTGGATTAATTTGTTCTGAATCAGACAGGGATGTTTCAAATTCTTATAAAAATCAATCAATAACATAAAAAAATTAGTGTTTTCCTTTTCACTTAATCTGAAAAAGAGAACTAAACTAAATTCCTGAGAAGTCTGATGCTCTTAATTTTCAAAGGAGAAATTAAACTTGTCATACTGCAAGAGAATATTTTGTCACTCCTTTGTCTACTTTCTGGCTTTACAAGGGGTTTTTAAGGTGAAAATCTTTGTACTAATCAGGGGAGCAATCATGTACTATGCAGGAAATGTCGTCTTGACCTTCTCGAGCCCTGGAAGTGGTTATCCTGAAACATGAGGATTAATATTTCCTGCATTCTCATAGTATGTTTTACAACTCACTATATCACAAGATCTCAACAGACATCTGAAATATCGGTATTACTTATCTAGCAGCTGTGAGTACAGATAATACTTCAGAGCAGTAACAGCTGAAAAAAGAGCATAAGTTAAGGGAATGCTACTACTTATCTCTGGTAAAAAAAGAGTATTCTCTTAACATCTCTTCTGTATGTGTATGATTGCGTTATCTCCTTTGCATGGTTTTCAGTACAACACTCCTAAATTTCTCATGGTATCAAAGCAGCATCCTTTCTGCTTTTATTTTTTCTTTTACTTTTTTCTTTTTTTTACTAATTTTTTTTTTTAAGAGGTGCCATAACTGAATTCTTTATCTTTTCCATATGGAATATAACACCAGTTTATATTTCAACACTTGTAATAGTTTTACGAGTGTTAAAGTCCTCATTAATTCTAGCTGGTCAAGCTTAGCATTTATTTAGACAAAGTTAGGATAGGGAAAAGTCAGAGATGAAATGGTGTCTCATAAGGCAAAGGATAACAGGGTTTTTTTGTAGAAGTTGTTTAATGTTTAGTATCATATGGATTATTCACGCTCCTTATCTGTTTGTCAGAGGCCTTGGAGTATGTCTGTATGTTCATGTCAGTCAATGAAATGACGTCCTCTTTGGTCAGAACTGCACCTTTTGAGGTCTTTTAAAGCAGACTCAGAACTCCACCTTGATGTTTACTGAATGAAAAGTGTTGTTTAATTAACTGACAGGTCTTCACAAAAAAACTTTCTAGGATTGGAAGATAAGCCTTATATGAACACGTATACAGAGAGGGAGAATGTGGCAGAGGGGCTAAATAACAAACTGGATTCAGGACGTAAAGCAGAAGCAGAGTGAGCCAGAGAAGGAAAATCCATCCCATGAAAAACCTCACTGGGAGGCACTTTCTGGCAAAAACTGAGTTTGAAGTTCCCTGAAAATGAAAGTTTGCCTCCAGATTACTTGCTGGCAAGGATCCCATCAATTTTACTCTCTGAGCTATATAGACAAGATATTGAAGATTGACAGCTTGGCCTTCTTTTTTCCTGGGCCACTCTTTCCTTTCCAGTCTAGGAATAGTTGCTGTTTATGTAGCTGCGTCTGGTATGTTAATCCCATAAGAGATTTTTCTTTCCTTGGCTCACATACAATTTACAGGAAACATGCCCATCTGATGTAAAGAAATTCCAATTGTCACCTTTATTTAAGTCCATAAAACTCCTTGTCCAGTAGGTTTAAATAAGCATGTCTCACGTGTACCCTACAGAAGCAGAAGACTTCACTATTATTTCTTGAATTATGTTCTTATATATAATAATAGAAGTATATTTTTATACTTATATTCAGTGTATTAAATAAACTCATGGTTGTTCGACTCAAGATCAGTTCCTCTTTTCTTTGTTCTTACTGAAAGAAAGTGACTACTTAGTTATAAAGTCTACTATACTATGCTGCAGGCTCGCTTTCTTCTTTCTCTTACATCCAGCATGTCATTGATGAAGAAGGCTATCAAACACCTTCATCTTTTCCTACTGTCCTGGACAGCATTTCAATAGCTGTGCTCCATTCAGGATTACTGCACCACTGTGTTTCTGCTTTACAGAGGGTGTACTATTTTGTGATCTTCAGTAATAAATCCATTTCTTCTAACTTGCTTCTGAGGATATTTTCGTTAATATAAGGATGCTTTGATTCTCACTGACCACACTTAGTTCTTTAGTCCAGTTAAAACATTCAATCTATCTGAGTACTTTACTATTCATAATTAGACACCCTTTCCCAAGGTAAAGTCCCTCCCATCAGCTGCTCCAATCTCAGGGCCAAAGGCTGTTTCTCCAAATTCCCATGTAGCATCCACCCTTAAAAATATTTTTTTTAATGCAAATTTTTCCCCAGGAATTATATACGTATATGTAAAATAAATCCTGGATGTAGTAATCCTTGGGACTTCTGTTGATCTGCATTATTATTGTGGTTTCCTTTTCAGAAACTGTAAAATTTTTACATAACTGAACTTTTTCCATGAGGAAATTTTGGGTTTTGGAAAAAGGTCACTTGTTACAGTGAGGGGAAGTGGTGACTACTTCTACGTGCACTAGTGCCTACCTGTTGAAGTCCAATTATTGACAATCAGGATAGGATTTGTTTTCAAGCAAGTGTTGCATGATTCATCTTTCTTAGACCAGCTTATAGCACTTTCTTTATAACTCATGATTAGTCTTTGCCTGTTAATATTAATTAGATGCTTAAACATCCTGTACCATCAAGGATTATCATGCTTCATTAGTATTGGTGTTTGAACTGAATGCCAGGAAAGTGTTTGGTCACAATAAATTGTAATATCTGTATTTTTAGAAATATTTGAATTTGCTACCTCGCTTACTAAAAGGATCAAGACTGTATCTCATTAAGACATGGCTAAAGTTCAAGTTATTAACAGATTTCAGATGTTTTTCATGTAAAGGATGAGACTGGAAGATTTGAGTTAGGACATTTTTGTGTAATATACTTAGTTTCTTATGGTTTCTGTAGATGCCAGTAAATTAGCACATATATGCCATCAGATGTCAGTAAGCAATACACATTATCTACTGTGTGCGCTAGGACATTAGAACACATTTGGCAACTACATATTAGCATTTCAAGCTCCTAATTACTGTGATAACTAGAGATTATTAATAAGGCTGGGAATCCTTATATACACTGCTGTTTAGGGACAGAGAGGATGGGCATAATAGATATAAGGATCTGCTTGTTTCCTGAAATAACCATGTCCAGATTTCCTTACAAAAATGGCAGCTTTGCACGTTCTGAAGCACTTTTCCGACAGGCCAGTCTTTGAATGGCAATGCATTATTTCCTTTTCTTCTGCATTTGAAGCAAGCAGCAAACAAAGATGGAGCAGTCTTAAAAAACATCAGCAAGCTTTCGGTTGTGGGCAGTTTGGTTTGTTTATCTGGAACAGCAATACCTACAGAAATGGGGGCAGAGGCTGAAGTTCCATGCAACAGACTTTGTGCTGTCTTTGCAAGTCCTGGAGTGCCATCATTTGTGTGGGGCAGGTATATGTTGAATCTACCATAATCTGTGTCTCCAGCTGGTCCACTGAGGACATCTGATTTCCAAGAGCTGCAGAGCTGCTCGATGATGTGAGCCGCACAGTGTGGGGAGGTTGATAGAGGAAGGATGGCAAATGCTTCTCTCCTCCTTCCCCACTGGAGTTACTCTGATTGCCACCTCCATTTTCTTGTACTTCTATTTTTAAAAGGTTGCCCTAAGCAGAAGTCAGTAATGTACAGCACAGCTATAGTGTGGTGGGTGTAGCATGTTTTTTTTTCTCTTCACCATCTGTGTCTGAATGTGAAGGATCACCTGTGGTAGTTCCACATCTTCCTCCTTTGGTCTTTGGCATAACTTCTTGAACAGTTGGTCAGCAGGGGCTGTTCTAGGGGTGTTGAGGAATGAAGCTGATATGAACTGGACTGAAAGATTTAATGTGTTGACAGTGAGTGTGGACTAGCAAATTCATAGTAACACTTTGTGTATGTGCTCTTAACCAGAAAAACTCTTAGGTAATTAGATTTAGCCCATTTTCATTGAAATTCATTAGTACAAGCTGCTACATAGACTCACTACCCCTGCTTATTAGTCAGACTAATACTGTGTCTATCTTATTTCTGGTACTTGAATTAATACTTTTGGAGGCAGCTGGTGTAGCTCACCTCAGGTTTGATTTGTGTGATGTAGACATACCCCTGTTATACCATTTAACAGAGCTACGCCAGGCCACCTTGGCACATGGAGCAAAAGTAGACAGTCATGGCTCTTCCACATGTACTCGAGGTCAGGTCAAAGTCAATCCTAATCAGCCCTAGCAAACAGCTGGGTTTACTACAAAATACAGTATGTTACTTGGGAGTATCCAGGAAGCAGCTAAAATAGGTTGTAAGACTTCTTTTTCTTTGCTAAACAAAATCATTTCTTTTGCAGCTGAGATGTATATGCAGTTGTCTCTTCACTTTACTAAAAGTAGCCTTCAGCAAAATGCCTTAAAATCTTGAAAACACATTAAAAACATTAAGGTAGTAGGAAGTGTGTTTTCTTCTTTTATAGTTATATCTTTTGGTCAGTGCTTTAATGCAATGATTGATGAAAATGTTGTCTGTGGTTGACATCTGGGATTATTAATGGGTGTAGAATCAAATTTCTTTGGCATCAGAGGAAAAGGGTGATCTGTGTCTCACTAGATAAAATGTTCAAATGGGAATGGACCTTCAGTTTAATTTTAGGTATTACGTTTTAAACCTGTCAGGCTAATAAACGATGCTTATTGCTCCTATTGCTTCGGTGTCTGTTACTTATGAAAATGTGTGACTTGGTAATGGATAAGAACAAGAGCTTTGAATTCTACAGCTAAAATCTGAAGCTTTGATATGTGCAAAATTCTAATTGAAGTCAAAAGGACATCAAGTAAAAAGCAAATAGGCAAGTTCAGAAGGTGGCACTTTGTGCTGTAATTGTTATGTTTTGCAGCACTCCATGAGTTAAAAGTAGAGCACTGCACAAGGCTGCTATTGTGAGAAGCCAACTCAAGGATTTTTAATGTTGTAAGACAAAGGGTTCCCTTAGCTAAAAATAATCTTTTCTTTCCTCCTGCTCCTAAGCTTTTTCCTCCAGGGAGCAAATTCATTATGCTGCCTGTACGCGTTCAGTGCATTGCGGGAGTTGCTGAGATTTATGACGTCATGGCTCTAAGCCTTCCTCTTTTGCCACAAGGTCTGCATGCGTAGCTGTTGCCATTTGTGACTCACTAAAATGCCACTTTGATCCACTAATGTGCTCTTTACCTATGTAGAAGACAGCATTTGCCGTTCTAGGTCAGTAAATTTGCAAAGGGAGAGCATGGATAAAGACAGTGGGGTTTTTCGTTGTCAGACAAAGCTTTCCCTCGATTTTAGGGCTTGCTAATCAAACAAAACAAAACACACACCTCATCAAGATTTTACACGGTTCACTTGTCAGGCAGAAGTGTGCCTGGAATCCATTTCCAGCAGAGGTCAAAGATCAGAAATGCTAAGGCAGCCAAGGGAATGATTCCCCTGTGACGCTTTTGCTGTGTTTTGATGAAAGTGAAAGCTATGTGGTACATGGATGAAAAAGCAAACAGATTTTTTTTTTTTTTTTCCTGTGGCAGCGCTGAATTTTGAAGCTAAGCACAGCAGGTAGGAAGAGTCTAATATTTGAAAAGCACTGGTATATCAAGACACCAAAGCACTCATCTCTGTCTTTTTAACCCCTTGCTACATTTCTTACACAAGTCTGTGTTTTTAAGATTTACAGTACAGTTATTTATTTTTCTCCTAAGAGCCTGGGTGTTTCTCTTAATTAATCCCACTCTGGGAGCAGGAGAATTGTGTATGTAATGCACGGGAGGTCATAATGTGTCAAATGATATGTATAATATCTTACTAGAAGAAGTATACTTTCCCCAGGAGAACTGGTCATGTTAACTTAAATATATGAGTGATGTATGTTGGAGTATTATCTAAGAATGAGAAGAAAAGCCAAGGTTATAATTCATTTGCTGTAGCTTTTTGACTGTGCCAGAAATAATGTCTTGTTCATATATTTGGTTATATGATTCTATTCTCCTGACAGAATATTTCCTTTCAATGGGTAGCAAGCCTCTTACTTCCTTTGACTGTTATATAGTGTTGATTCCATTGTATTGCCACATTTTGAGGGTCATTTAATGCAAATGCTTCCATCACTTATACATGCAGCTTTTTATTATGCATTTTTCTGAAGCTTGATGAACATGAAATTTTTATAAGATAATAAATAACAATACTGCAAAAGCCACCTAGAAAAAAAATTACCAGGGGATTTTATGACTCAGGGGATCAGTAATGGAATACAGAGTTTTTCACCTCTAGGGCACTGATTCAAATATAACCTAGGTCATTAGTGAGCAAAAATCATTATGAGCAGCTGTTCAGTGACCTACAGAATGTGAAATGAGTTTGTGGTCTCAATACAGCTTCTGCTACACGTCTATACAGATGATAACAGAAAAATCACAGTCGACGTTGGCCTTCTTGTTGGCATTCTCACTGGAGAAACTAAAATCCAAACAGATGCATGGAGTGACTAAATGGCTCTCACAATTGTGAGTATGAAAAGCATTTGACTGATACGAGGAAGGAGAGAAATAGCATTGACAGTGTGTTTAAGAAAATGTACAGCTGACAGTTATTGATTGAAAATCCTCTCTCCTCTAATAAGGATAGATTCCCTTTCAAGTGACTGCTGCTGTGGACATCTGAAGGTCTTGAATTAGGCTTGTAGTGATTTCATTGTCGTTAACATATTATGCCGCCAACGAAGCAAAGAATCGTGGGTTGAAATAACAAAGCATTAGGATTGCCAAGAGATGAATTTCAGTTTCTTAAAGTTTAGGTGGGGATTGTGCAGCAGCACAAACAATGTGGGTGGAAAAATGTTGTGGGTGGTGGGAGGGATTTCATGGCAGCTCTTTCCACATGACTGAATTAGTTATTGCCTTATCTTCTAAACCAGTTATGTGTTCTCGCCTCAGCTGATGGATGTAGGAAGAAGATACATTTTTTTTTTTCTTGGCCTTTTTGCTAAGAACAAATGTATCCTCAGCTTACTATCTGATACATCTTCTGTGACAGCCCTTGCAGTGACATAAATTTGATGAGCTCTGTAAATCATTTCCATCTTAAACTACAGTGCAATTAGAGCTTAACTGACTAAGGATTTGACACTGAGCAAATTTTCTTCCTGTGTGTGTGATTTTTACAGAATTTGCTAAATTCCTGGTTGCGTTAATTTCTTCCTTTTTTCTTCTAGTATTCCCAGAAAATGAATATACAGTGTTATAAATGTTTTCATATTTTTAGACAATTGATCAGATTTGTCACATTTTATGACAGAGTTGGGACTTTCTTTAAAAGAGAATTGCAAATTTGATTACACTTCAGATAATGTTTAGGAGAATAAGAGAGATGTAGCCATACTGTCTCTGCCACACTTAGTTAAACAGATTAATTTGGGATAAATCATCTGTGAAAATGCCACAGAAATAAACACCTGCAAGGGAGGCTCCTGACCACATTGCTTTTAGGACCTTATACTATTTAACCGGGTATGATGCTAAATGACAGCGCTGCTCGGTAAGACATACGAAGTGCATAAAGCTATCCTCAGTTTTGCAGAGAGTGGGAAAGGCAGTTACAGCTGTGAGAATACGATCAGTAATGGCTGTATCAGATCTGTTGTGCTTTAGCTTGGTAGCAAAGTGCCTGCCTTCTGCGCAGTGCTCCAGTAACTTACCTTCACTTTACCTAAGCCCATTTGGTTGTAATTTTCTCTGTACCACCCTGATGCCCATTAACTATAACAAGTAGCTTTGCAAAGTAGATTATCCCTTATATAGTGAAACCTCCCTTGTCGAAAGCTGGGAAGCATTTGCAGGGCTTCCTCCGGCTCATTCTTCGGGGGGAGGGAGCAGGCTGTTCTTAGTGAGTAACTCCAGTATTAGCACCCAAGCCAGGCAGCTTTAGAAGACTGCAGATCTCAGCGAAAGGACTTAAAGCCAGCGTACTGCTTTATTTCCTTCATTCTTGCATGCCCCATCTTCTGGCAGTGTAAAAGCCTAAAAGTTGTCAGCCAGAACAAGTACCCACCAAGTAGAGCATGGGGTGCTTATCAAGGGGAGAATTTGCAATATAGACTGGGGCAAATCAGTACTCACTCTGCTTGGCTAGACTTGAAAATACAGACCTAGCATACTCTGGAGATGGCATCTTCATGGATAGAGATCATTTGGCCTACTCTAGTACACTTCCTTCTTAGCTCTGGTACCAAATTTCTTGGGGATCAGGGCAAAAGTAGAAAAGCAGAAGCTCCCTGACTCAACAGCCTGTACAAGGCCTGCTGTGCTCTTATTTCGTCTCTTCTCTGAGGCACCATGAATAGCTCAGTGTGAGCATGGAAGGGCATTTTACGGATGTTTACCTTATTAGTCACCTTCCTTTAGGAAAAAGTGAGCCCTCAGCATTTGTTCCTGTCCTAAAGAGAAGGTGATTTAAGTAGATCAGAAAAGCACAGATGAAGCATGTGACACACTGCCTCCATCATTTCCCAGGTGAGAGCAGAGTGCACCAACTCACCTGAGGCCATGTGGAGAACCTGTGAACCATCAGGGTGACAAATCCCTGTCTCCTGAATTTCATCTGCAAAATCACCTTTTTTACCTGCTGAGGTCATGAATAAGACTCATTTATTTTTTCATACATGAAATAGAAGCACTTGAAATGTGTTTTCTCTTTCTGTGAGGACAATCTCGCTAGAAGCCGTGGCTTCTCTCAGATGTAGGGCAGTATCTCTGTAGATGCACAGTCCCACTGGTATAAACAGAAGCTATTCTTAAACTCCACCTGATTACCTTGGAGACTCTGACTGCTTTAAACTGAAAATCCAAAATCCAGTAAAGGATACCACAGGGTTTGTTTGCGGCCCTCCAAACCTGTTAATGTATTTCAGTGAATTAATTTTTTAACGCAGATCTGGCTCACCTGATTGTAGAAAAGGGGGAAAGGTAGAAAAGTTCTGCTTCGTAGGCCAGATGGATGACATCACATGGACGAGAGGGAGATGAATTTGGGGTGCCTCCGCATGTCTGATGGATTTCACAAACCTGTTTCCCCAGTCTCTAGGGCCAGAGAAGGAAGGAGGGGTGACACTGCTGAGGCTGCAGCGATGGTGGACATTTAAGCTGTTGCATAGCACAGTCCAGCTTCCTGTAGCTGTTCTGTTTGTGTGTGGGCAACACATTCAGTCAGATGATATACTTTCTTCCTGACAAGCAAAAGTGATTTTAAAATCCCTTTTTTTACACTTCACAAAAATTTTAATCACTTTAAGCTGATTTTTAAATGCTTTCTTAATTTGATTTTCTGGCTTCAACAGACTTTAGAATCCTTTTTCAACAAAAACATGGACATTTTCACAAGCTGAAGAGGATGTTTGTCATTGAGACAAGGTCATGTCAGGCCTTCTCAGCACATGACTATGTTTACTGCCATCACTGCTGTGTACTTGGCTTTAACGCTTCTGTCTGTTTTAACTGGCTTTTGCCCTGACTTATGGTTATCTTTTGCTTCTCATTTTATTCTGAAATAACTACAACAGTCAGTTCCATGAAAAGATATTTCATAAATTGTTATTTTTTAAGCCTCTTAAAAGGCCAGTTACTTATATGGTATGCCAGGGCTGGAGGCCTTTCTGGAGGGTGTGAGGATTATTCCTACTGCTGATCCTCAAGGGGGAAATTGCAGTTTATTGATTGGAGATGTGGATGAACCTGGGAGGATTTGATATAGAAGTAGAGAGGGATTCTTATGTACATGCAGCGTGTCTTTTTATCTGCTGTAAAAAAAACAGGGTTAGATGCACACTGAGAGTCTGGGGGGAGCGATCAAAAAAGATGGCGCTGGGCAAGAATTGCTTCCCTTCTGAATCGCAGTGATCAGCTATAGCTGGTTAAGGCAAATCTCAGTGAGAAACAGAAATATAATCTCTACTTTAGGGAAAAGACTTACAATCTTTTTGTAAGGAGAGAGCCTGTGGTGCAGCATAGGGTCCCCTGGCCAGGCAGTGGGGCTTTGGGCTCAGCCCCAGGCTCATCCCCTGTATGGGGCAGGAGGGCACCCCAGCCCGTCAGGCATGGAGCCGAGCTCCTGAGTTGCTCCAGGCTGCAGAGCCCGTTACCACGATCCTGAGTCTCATGCCTCGATCCTGAATTCATGTCCTGCTCCTGACTCCAGAATCTTGAGTCCTGTCAGAAGGCTCCTGCTGCCAGCTGGCTGGGCGGCCTCCTCTCAGCTCCCTGAGAGCTGATTGTCTAACCTGGAGAAAAGGAGGCTGAGGGGAGACCTTATCACTCTCTACAACTACCTGACAGGAGGTTATAGCGAGGTGGGGGTCGGTCTCTTCTCCCAAGTAACAGGCGATAGGACAAGAGGAAATGACCTCAAGTTGCACCAGGGGAGGTTTAGATTGGATATTAGGAAAAATTTCTCCACAGAAAGGTTTGCCAAATACTGGAATAGGCCAGGAAAGTGGTTGAGTCGCCATCCCTGGAGGTATTTAAAAGACAGGTAGATGTGATGCTGAGGGACATGGTTTAGCGGTAACATGGCAGTGCTAGGTTAACAGTTGGACTTGATGATCTTAAAGGTGTCTTCCAACCAAAATGATTCTATTCTATGATTCTGTGCTCCTGTCTGGCAGGCACACGAGTGTTATCCCACTTCATGGCCAGAGGCACAGCCCTGTGTGAACTGGGGCTGCAGGGGCCTTCCCCACACATGTCCTGTGCCCTCATTATCTGTCTTGAAACTTATGCTTTAAAAGCCACTTTATCTTGAGCTGCTTTTTCTGAAGCTTTATTATCTGAAAACTCATCCAACGTGAGGTTATTGCCCTCCAGGCTGGTTTCATTTATATTAAAATATGATCCTCTTTCTTATCCAAATTGCTTTCATATCCATTTCCATTCAGATAACGAAGGTATCACCGGACGGCATTTGTGCAAAGCCTCCATTTGCATAATTATGTTTGAGTAGGTCATGATGACTAAGCAGTTTAATCTCTTCAGTTTGTGATCTTCTTCCTTAAGCCTTTGTTATATCATATGGATATATTGCACTGTTCCAATTAACATGGAATTAATTGTTTAAGGATTTATTTTGCTTGGGTGGTAGGACTTTTAAAGTGCTAATTCTGTGACAAGACAGAGGTTGGTTATAACCATTATTGGTCAACTGTGTGGTCTTTCTGCCACCTTGTGGAGAAGAATCACTAAACTGTTGAGATGAAACTGAAAAGAAGACACTGTTATTAAAATCCATACTTTTCATAAATGGCTCTAGGAACTGCAAAAGCAGAGTGCAAATTATTGCGCTCTCCAAAAATGTTTTCAATTTATTTTAAAAAAAACCAAAAATGTGCTGAGGTCACGTCAGATCACTAACACCTGGATCACTTGCAACTGTACTAAAATACTACCACATATATGCCTTAGTTTGTGTTTTCTACTTGCCCTATCCGTACCTTTGTAACACCAGTTCTCCTGGCCTCCCTAGGTTGCCCATTTTGAGCAGTTGATACGATTGTCCTTATTTGGACGTGCAACTTCATAGCCTATTTTACAAATGTTACCTTGCCCACTCTCTAATTCAGTCATAGCACATGTAATTAGCCTAAGGGATGCACCAGCCTCTGTTTATTGGCCATGATGAGTCTCATGAGCACCAGACGTTATCCATTTCTGTCTTCTAATTCCTGGCTGAGCCCCTAGCATCCAGCCTGTATTTAGACACTGAAATTATGCTGTTGCCAAATGGGCAAATTTCTGCCAAGGGTAACTAGATTATCCAAAGATGAATTTCATCTGGAAGCATGATTTGTTTCACCCAGACATGTCAGAAGTTGTTAAGTGACTATGTTTAGCTCTCTATTGCTCATATGCAAACCCATTAAATTCTTTGCAATACACTGTATGCGGAAAGTTCAGATCTTTGCAGGTCTGGACATTACAGATCTTCAATGAACTAGGAGGTAAAATCTTCTTTAAAGATTCCTGTCATTTGAGAGTCAGCCGAGAAGTGTCTTGCATTTTCCTTCTTCCCTTCCTTCTCTGTTGTGTAAAGGACAGAGGATTTGGTTTCTCCTTTTCCGTGTGTTGGGACTTCAAAGAAATGGAAAATATCCAGTTTGTTCACTCCCACTTCCATTTTTCATGATGGTTGATAATGTGAATGCTTTAAACTTGATGTGGAAAGAAAAAGCCCCTCTGATTTTAGAGTGTTTTATGAAGATGGACTATTAAAACAGAAGATTTTTCTTAGCCTACTTGTGCTACTGTTAGAATGACACATGCCAACCAAATTTGGGTTCCTTTTGTGTTAGATACTCTACAGGTATGTAGGTATGTAGAGAGGCCACCCAGACATATTCTGATCTGAACAAGACAAAGGATGGGGATATAAAGATACATAAGGAGAAAAGTGTCATTAACCCATTTTATACTCAGTGATCTGAGTTGTATGGAATTAATGACTGATGTTGCAGATAGGTTTGTGAATAATTTAACCTATGTAAAGGCATGTGAATAGAAGGGGCTATTGGCATAAGATTCCTCATCTTCATGAGAATATATATGACTGCCTCTGAAGTGTCCTAGGGTCATGTGGATAGTGTGCATTAAAGCCCCCAAATAAACTCAGATTTCTTTTATTTGAGTTAAATCCTATAAACATTTATACTCTTCAGTATGAATGCTTCTATGGAGTAAAGCATGGAACATACCTATTTAATGGAATTTATATGTTTGCATATCTATATTATCCATTATTACAGTTTCTGAATCATTTTAAGATTAGATCATACAATGTATATTTTTAACAACAGCATTGCATTTTTTTGTAGATGACAATAGAAACTATTCTTTGCAAGTTTTGCTTTCTTTGCTTTTATAGCTCTGCAGAGAAAGAGCTTGTGCATTAGTTTATCTTTCCTTTATTTGTTGCCTTTTCTGCCTGGTAAGAACAAATGATACAACATAGATGTTGTATAGGAGTATCTGTACCTTGTTTTTGATTAGCTGTGTAATTCCAGTCCCTGTAAAGATGTCTTTCCCAGTTCCACTGGGAAATTTGTCTGTCTTCTTACATTTCACTGCCAGATATAGCCAAGAACACAGTCCCTATTTTTTGCTTCTGTTTCAACATGTAGTTAAATACAGGTTGTGAACATAAGTGTGTCAGAGAAAAGAAAGAAACTGGGTTAGTGTCCTGTATGTTACAGTGGTTTTGACTCAAGGTAGGCCAAAGCAGTACAGCAGAGGAAAGCACAATACAGACTGGAGTAAGAACTCTGCGTGTCACCCCATTCTCCTTTTTACAGAAAAGAGGAGGCAGATTTTCTGTGTTGCAAGTTGCTGTGTTAAACACTTCAGTGTCACGTTGGCTATCTTGGCACTCAGTCAGGAGAAATCAACTAGATTTTCCTTTCTGCTGAGAATGAATATTGCAACATGAAATTGCTTTAATTGCTGTGACTGTTAATTGTCATACTTACCTATTCCACTGGGCTGTTGAGGATTAATTCTGAGGTAAGTACCTGGATGCAATTTCGTTGTTAGCTGATCCCTGGCAAGTTTAATTGCAAGGAGGTTTGGAGGGGGCTGTATGAGGGAAGCAGACACAAAAGCTGGAGAAGGGAATTCCCACTCCCCCAGAGGGGCTGGATTTATGTTATGACTCTCTAGCCTGTAAAAACTTTTATCGTCTCTGAAATCTGTCCTTCCCTTGAGGTATAAAAACAAATGCTGACACTCGGGTTAGTTCTGCATAGATGATATCGGGGCAGATACCCGTGCTTAAGAAAGGAAATCAATCTGGTTTTCACTCCTTGAATCTATATTCAGAATTCTGTGAAATCCCTGCCCAGGTGCTTCAGGCTGAGATAATTTTACAAAGAAGGAAGACTGCCTCAACAGAGGTATCAGCCTCTTCCTCAGTGCTTGTGTCACCAGGAGAGAAACTCTGTCTTGTCTGTGTAAATGAATGTAGAATATCACTGAAGACAACAGGCTCTAGCCATTTTTTGAGTCAACAAAGTTGAGCCTTAATTCGGTATTGTGCAGAACCGGGCCTAATACTTAAGAAATGCTTAGCAAATTCAGAACAGGCAAGTTATTCTCTATTTTGTCTGTTTACTCCTCCTTCCTGTTATGCTGTTATAAAAAAGAACAAGTTTACACTGGAATGTGGCCAGATCACTGAGAGAGCCAAGCTCATCTGAAACCCGGAGCGGAATATTTTGATTAGAGAAGTTAAATTCGTGGAAAGTGCTGCAATGCAGTACCATGGAGGGTACATTTGCTGGCTCTCCTTTGTGCTGGCGTAGGCAGGTAGGTGGGCTACAGCCTGTGTTTTGTATACATTGAAAATATTTGCCAGTTGAATGAGCAATTCAAGAGGTAGGGAAATGATTTCTCCAGATATTTTCATATACAGGATTTGAACTATTTTTGTAAGAATCTGCTGAACTCTCCCTGCTCAAACTAAAAAGTTTTTACATTATTATCTTTTTATTTAGGGAATTTGCCTTAGAACATATGGCCTTTTAATGTGAAAAATAAATTCTATGTTACATTTAAACACCTAAAAAAAATTCTATTCATTCAAAATTCACACTTGAGCCAATTAAAGTAATTTATTGCTCTCATATGACATATGATACGTAAACTCTGAGAATTTTAATATATACCATATGTAGAACAATCTACGCAAGGTAGAAAAATGCTTTAGTCTCTTGTTATCACCTTCACTTTTTTTTTTCTTCAGAGGGCTAGACATCCTTCCTTGAAGGAACATACTGGGGATTTGGATTTTATTGTTTTCCCTATGTAGTTTTTATATAAAGAGGTCAAATACCAGACTGTGATTGGGCCTGAAGGGCAATGGCTGAACCAAATGAAGTTACAGCTACTGAATAAAAATTTTTGATAAGTGTTTAAATATAAAACCTGTTTCATAGCACAACTCAGAAGTGCTATTTTGAAGAGTGAGATAAAATGGTAGCTGAAGCTCCAAGTGACAATTTTGTCAGAATCTCTACTAGGTCCTAAATTCTGTTTCCCAAAATAAACGCTCAAGTATAAAGAATTTTCAGTGACATTTAGGATTCTAAATGGTCAAGTCAATGTGCAGTGTAGGACTTGGGAGCTTAGGTTTTTGTTGCAGATCAGTTTCTTCCCAATGACTATCATGTTGCGTTGCATAGTGGTAAGCTTTGAGTCATCCTAAAATCTAGACTCAGGCAGTCTCGTAGACTCATTCAATTTGGCAATAAGAGGGAAAATTAGTCTTTCAATTAGAGTGAGATAGTTTTATTGCAACTATTTCAGTCTAATGCCCTTAGTAAGCTTTAGCAGGTTTCACATCCTGTGGTGACTGTCTCTTTCACACTTCTATGCAGAAGATTAAAGCAGAACAAAAATGAGTTGAGATGTGCAATCTGTGGCTGACCAGTTCCATCTTGTCCACTGTTAATAGCATCCAGCCTCTTGTAAATGAGGGTAAGAAAAGTCTTTTACAGACAGCAGGATTTTCCCTACTTCCCCTGCAAAATCTGTATAGAGGAGAATGCCCATATGTTTCCCTGTCTTTGAGCCAAATGGCGTTGTGAGATGATGTTCATAGTCTCATTATCTCAGAGGTTCCACACAATGATATGATTCATGAAATGATGGAATGTCTTTTGAAAGCTCTGGAAACAGGCTGACACCTCCCATTGAAACTGTCAGAACATAGCTGCTTGCTCTCTCTGAACCAGGAAACGCTCAGGGGGCTGGAGGCAGCATGATTCAGGCTGACGCGCCTGGGTCCTAGGCACAGGGAGCAGTATCTGGGGAGACTTGATTGTCAAACTGCCTTCAGATCTAGAAAGGAAAAAAAGAGAGCAGCAAATAAATATTTGAAATAGTGAATTTTGACACAAACATTTCCCCATTGCATTCTAATTCTGCCAAAGATTTAAGCTGTTGAATTGTGCCTCCTTCTAATTCCTCAGTCTATGAAAACTTGAATTCTACCTGAGAGCACCCGTGCTTAACCACTGTAGCCTAAATCTGTCTTTGGTTGCTTGAGGAATTTCAGTCAAAGCCCTCCCTGCCCCAGTGTAGCACAGGGGGTCCAGAACTGGGATGTTTCTTATGTCATCTCTTCTTTGTAACCCTATCTCTTCGAGGCAGACTGTTTTCAAGAATCAGGGGCGGTGGGCTGTGTAACAAAGGGGAAAGCTCTGTTTTATTTTTACAGCGGCAGCTTCGCGCTGAGGGCAGAAGGGAATTTTCACACCTTCCTCCCTCTATTAGTTACCGTGCTGCTTCTCACTGTTCCATCATGGCACTGCTGCTTCATATGCTCTTTGCTGCTGTAAGTTGCCATTCCTGTTTCCTAGTTTGCCTGAAGGCAGAGACTATGACACTGCCATTAGGATATGCAGCATATATAGTGTGAGGTTTTTTTATGGTGTCCTATCTTTTTCCTAATTTTCCACTCCCATCTAGACAAAAAATCCCCAAACAAACCAACTTCTTCACTAGGAGGGTAGAGTAGCACTGGAGCAGGTTATGCAGAGAGGGTGTGAAAGGTTTTCAAGACAAAGCTGCGGCTGATTTGATCTAGTGCTGACAATAGTCCAACATTATTCAAGTCATGGGTTGGACCAGAAACCTCCAGAGGTTCCTTCCAACCAGCGTTTCTATGATTCATCCCTCCTCTGCAGCCGTGATCTATAAAACCTTGGAGGCACATGAGCCAGTGTCAGGGATGGGTTCAGTTCTCATCTTTCACAGCAGGGCTGTGTCGGCCGCTAGTGCAACATGCGCATCTGTTCTTGCCTTGCAGTAAGATT
>KZ505637.1:4483956-4499907 GCA_002844005.1 Limosa lapponica baueri
CTTTCAGAGACTGAGCTCCTAAAGAAAAGATGAATGGAGTAGAACCCCGTGTTACATCAGAAAGAATATTTTGCAGGTTCAAAGCGTACATGCTCCTATGCATATCCGTTGCTTTTGTGCAAATTTAGATGGTGACAAAGTGTGGCTTACCATGCATAACGCCAAGAAGAGATGATGTATTGAAATAGGCACGTATTTTCATTTTCCTGGCAAGACCTGATTAAACCTACCACATCACTCATCCCACTGGGAGAGAATACACATCACTAATTAGCCTGGAAATAACATCAGTGATGTGCCCAAGGGCATTTCTGGGAAATGTCTCTCAAAATTCTGACATGAAATCTATGGGAGGATTTCTGGATAAGTCTATCTTCTCTTTCAGAGTTTCCAAAATGCCCTGTGGATAACATTTAGTTATTTCTATATCTTACAGAAATATATCTGGAAAATAAATTTTTTGAAAGGTAGAAAGCTTAATATTTTCCTGAATTGCCCTAGGATATGGAACCTATATATTTCTATCTCTCTTCATTTTACAAAAACTTTACTCTTGTGCACTATGCAATAAATATATGTTCCAGAGCAACTATAAGGTTTAATAGGGAAGTCTAGCTTAGTAGAGGACTGTTTATTAAATTATGCTGCTTTATTGATGTTGAAGTTAGTTCTTTGCATTATTACTGAACATATGTAAAGCTTACTGCACTGAACAAACAAATAACTGCCTTCAGGTAGGGAAACACATAATCTTTGTTCCCTTCACCATCTTCTCTGTGTCTCATACGTCCTTAGGATACAGAAGTCACAAGAGTTGAAGAGGCAAACATTTTGGTAGTCTCATGTTACACTAATGATTCTATTAGAGATTTGAAATAGTACCTTGTAAAATGCTTTTGAACAAAAGACTTTTGAACAAAAATTTCACCAAATATCTGAGAAGTCAAATACTCTTCCAATCTTACTAATGCCAGTAAGCAATTAGTATTTAGAAAAAGGTAAGTGACAGCCATTTAAGCAAATTATAGTTTTATTTCCAATTGGACTAATATGATTGATATATTTTTTAAAATAACCCGATTGGGAGAGTTTCTAATCAGGCATTATATAACATATGCTTAAGGTTTAACTTTACTGAAGTACATGACAGACCACTCATTTCTGGGAGCCGGCATAAGAGCTTCAGTGCACTGCCGACAAAGTTATTCCCTCAGCTGGTTGCAAAAAGGATGGCTGGTAGAGTATTTGAGCACTTTCAAGAAGAACTACTGGGAAAGATTAGACTTGTATGAGGAAATTAAGAGTTGCATGTGTTCTTCCTGCTTGCGGAGCAAAGGGGAGAAGTGATCAGAATTCCCATGCCAAGAAGGAGAGACAGATGGGCTGTGGGCTCACTTACCATAGGGGAGACACTGACTTGGGCTTAAATACCTTTATTACAGTAGGATGAGTGCTTGCTTGTGCTAGTCTGTCAGGAAATTAATAAAGTGTTTGATTTGCTTTTCTGATTTCTACAGCACTGAGCTCCAGGTTTGCATTGAATTATTTATGCAGTCCACAAGACCTCATTCCTGACTCACAATGGACACCTCTGCACCTACCATTGTATTTGCAAAATCAGGATAATTTTTCTTAGGTATGTTACGTCACACTAATGTCTACTGAATTTTATCTGCCATTTTAATGCATACTCACTTATTCTTATCAGCACTTCCTGCACTTCTTCAGAGACAGCCCTCAACTTTACTGGCCTCAATGACTTGGAATTATCAACACGCCATGCCACTTCACCTGTTGGCAAAAATCCCCTGGTGACCTCTCCCTACTGTAAAAACTGTTTTTTCCTACTCTCCAGTATTTCATCTGAGAATTCCTTTTTCTTTCCAGGCTGCTAAATATCCTCGAGAGCCTACGGAGAGAAACTTTGTGGAGTACCTTCTGGAAATCCACGTGAATAGTATCACCTTAACCTTTCTTCGGTCGTATATTTGCTGACAGCCTCAGAGGTCTCAAAAGGTCTGTAAGGTGCATGGCCCTTTAATAAAATGTGTGGCAGCTCTTCCTCACTATGTTGTTTGTCACAAATTTTTTCTCTATTTATTCCTCTGTGTAGACGCCAAATTAAATTGTTCATTGTTTCCAAGATATTCTGTGAAATACTTTTGAAAATTGGTGCCAGGTTTCCTATATGCCACATTTGAGTTATCAAGGCAGTTTTAACATGAGAGGTAACATACTGTTTTTAGTATCTTTGTTATTTCATGTTTGAGTTTCTTTTGTACTCCTGATTGAAGACTATGACTCTGTTAATTTTTCTGCCTATTTGTTCCATAACAGCTTCTCAATACTTCAGTTTGAGATCCATCTGGTGACTCCCCTGCAAAGAGTTTTGGGGTAAAAACTTTTTAAGTCTCTTGCATAGTAACCATAGAAGTGAAAAATACATTTAGCTTTTTTGTTATGATCTTAGCTTATTAGTACCCCTTGCATATCCAGGTTACCTACTAGCTTGACAGACTCTTGACAAGCTTTCTGCTCCTGCTATGTTCAAGAAGCCTGTTTTGTTTTTGTGCTTGTGCAAGCTTTTCTCCTCAAAATTCTAACTCTTTTTGTTTTTTTCTTTTGGTCCTGACTTACCACATATTCACATTTGAACTGCAATGGTTTATAGTCTTTTCTACCTTCCTTATTTGGAAATTGCTTTTGCTGTTTGAATAGATGTCTTCCTGCCACTAAAATCTTCCTTACACTGCTGTTTAGTAGCTTTTTTCCCTTTCATAACCTTCTTTGAAAGATATGTTTTTTCTGTGCCTGTAAAGTGGTGTCTTTAAATAGCCTTGTCTGCTTGTCCTGCTGTCAGAGGGACTCATGCACCAGTACTGTTCAGAACAGAGGGAGATACTTAAAAATTAGAACATTTTGCACAGTGTACAAGTAAAATATCACTTTTGGTTTTTTAGATCATTAATGGAACTTTTAGTTTTTAGATCACTATTATGAAGAGGCAGATGTGCAGACATTGTGGCTGTGCTCTCACGTACTCAAAGTGTTCTCAAAGCTATGCATTTGCATAAGCATTTGCTTTCTTCTTTCTTGCATGCTTTCTTTTTTTTGACTTTTCAAGTATTCCTATATTGTAAAAATTGACACGTATAAATGATTTCTAATATATCTAGATATAATAAAGTATATATTCTTATTAACTAGAAGACTAATTTGTACAGAAAATATTCAGTAACTTAATTGAACCATACAATAAACCATTTTATTTGATGGAAATTTCCAGGAGGCATGTAAGATCCAGATTTTGTATTAATCAAAAGCTGGTAATTATCTACTTGTCTGGGAAATGCACATTCAAAACTGGAAGCTTTAAATAGATGCACAAACCCTGCATAGCTTTATAATTTTCAAGGTACTGAAATAACCAGCTATGTATTAACTAACCTTGCATTAGAAAAATGATAAATTGTTCTCTTTGTTGGCAGCCAGTAGTTCTATACATCTATCACCTAATATTCTTCATATGAAAAATGTATTCTGATTTATTATGAGTTGATATTCCAAAGGTTACTAAAGAAAAGTCACTTAACCTGTAAGTCAGCCATCTCTCTATTTCACAGATTTAGAGTTTAGCTTCACTTGATGGCCAGACAATGTCAGGGTCTGCTCTTGGGCCTTGGCTTGTACCTCCTATGCATGTACCTGAGTTAAACTGACATTTTGCTACCTATATCGTACATAACATTGAGCTTCAATTTTCAGGTAAATCAGAGATATGGATCTACCCCATGTAGGATCAAACACACAAAATTACATGTATTGTTCGAAAAACCTGTTCTATAGGTCACTTAGGATTTGGCTGCTTGACTTGGCTAAGGTAGACAACACTAGAATTAACATTTAACTGATCCTTTTGCATGAGTGCTTTCTAATGTAGGCTGTAATTATAATGCTTATCTATTATTTCCTTCCCTCAAAATGCCTGCATGGGAAGGATCTGTGATAAAAGAGTGAAAACAAACAAGGGCAGGAGAATATTTCTGTAGTATCTATCACTTCACTGTAGTAGAATTTGAAAGCATGCAGCAAATACAGGAAGGTTTTAAAAAAGCTTGTAATTTAGGCCATTGAGTTCAGAATGGCTCTTGCCTGTGTTTCTACAGAGCTTCTGTACAATGTTGGCCAATTTATTTAAACTAAACTCTTGTCATACCGATACTTGTTTCCTTGTTTTCCTTGGGCCTGACTTGAAACCCTGGGAACTGGCTTACTGAGTGCTCACAGCTGAAACTGAAATCAACAGCAGCTGTGCTTTGAATAGAGAACGTGCTATAGGAAGCCATGTGCTCTTGAAAAGTCAAATCTTAGATCAGACACACAAAATTAGTCATACTTCTATTTTTAATCTTCTTGTGCCTTTGTTTATCTTCCTTAAAGCAAGATTAAAACCATTTCCATTATATGGATTTTGTGAGCATGAAGGAGCTTGGTTTTGTGAAGCTTTCAGGTACACCAGTGAGGAGTAACATAGAAAAGTTCACAAGGAAATTTAATCATTCTGCCTCTTGAATTCATACAATGAATGACAGCCTATGGCTGTCCATTGAATGAGAATAAAACGGGATGGAGGAGCAGCATGCTATATAAAGTTGACCTACCTTTATATCAGAAGTGAGATGGTATCCTTTAGATTACCAAAAACGTGGTCTGACTTGAACAAATATATATCTGTTTGTATATGATAGACAGGCATTTCACAAAACCCACAAAAAAGGTAAACCCAATATAAGCAAAATATGAAAAGCAGGACACAGAGGACAGGGAAAAATATATATGCCTTGATGATGTTGATTTATTGGAGGTATAAGCAGCACAGGTGATGGGAGAGGACAAGCACATAAGAGGACCAATACATACAAGCCTTATGTAGCCACTCTGAAGTAACTGTCAGGCTGTCTCCTGTCATCACCAGCCCTGATCCAGCGTCAAGCACTCTCTGAGGTATGAACCTTTCCCCACCAAGCCTAGAAAAAATATGTCAGAGAAATATGCAGTTTGGAGAGAGAGGTGAAACCATCTATCAGCTTACTTCTCAAAGTGGGAGTGGCATAGACTCAACTGTTTACCTTCAGTCAGTCAATTTATTTTACTAATTTAGCAGGAAATAAACCCAGCAAAAATTGGATCATTTTCTGCTGAACTAGTGAGTTAAATGGGCTGATGAAATTATCTGACAAGTTTCATTACTGTGAGGGAAGGGGTGGAACTGCACTGCTGGAAAGTTAAGGGACTAGGAGGGAAGGATTTAGATTTATCTTTTTTTTTTTTTTGGTGGAAAGCGAACAACTGGTTCAGCTCACCTGCATTTGATGAATTTTATATGGAAAATTGTGGAATCCAGTCTTACAACAGTAAAATATCTTTTCCATTTACCATCCAAAGCGCCTGTTCCTTCCCAGTGGCAGGCAAAGGCCTGACTAGACACCTATAGGGGGTATGAAGGCATGGCATATGATCAGCCTCATCATACCGAGGACTGTGGAGGTTCCACCACACCAAGTGAGAATGCAGTATTCACAGTCTGTGGCCAGTAACATCTGAAAAGTTCTAACAACACAAGTGAATCGTGGTTTTGAGAGATTTCAAAGACAGAGAGCGTGTGGAGGTTGAATGATACAGGTAATTTGTGAGGGGAGGATGCAAGCAAAGGAGGGTTGTGGTGAGATGGGCTGTGGGATAGGGAGAGCCTGGAGGAGAAGGACAGTGGGGAGAAGATGTGATTTTTGTGTAAGACTGGGAGGGGAAGAGGCAATGATGCAGAGCCAGCTCAGGTCTACTAGGACATATTAGATCGGATGCCGTGCTGTGTGAATGCAGCTGTACTGTCTTTAGGGAGAAGCCAGATTTTGAGGCTATGCAGACTCTTTAATGCAGCACAGAGCTAATAATGCTGGTTCACAGGTACCTGTTCCTGGAGCTGTGAACAGTGAAGGTACCTTGCAGGGACCCCACAGATCCAGCCTGACCTCAAAGCCCTCCACAGCGGCAGTGCCCACCAAAGCAATCCCTGCCTCTGAGCAACAGCAGAGCTGTGGAGCAAAACAGATGGCGCTGGGGACCTAACATCTACACTAACAGCATTGCAGGAGGTTTCACAGAAGGCTAGACCATGTCTGGTTCCCAGGATTAAATACTGCTTAGCAGTTGGAGTGCATTGGGTACACTCATGGAGTTCATCTTCTGGTTTAGCTTTGTGAGAAAGGAATGCAGTTCATGTCCTCAGAGACTGCTCAGTGATTTGAATGTAAGTACAATAAATGCGAAAGATTGGGAGATTTTCTTTAAAAACACACTCCTGCTTTGAACCAGAAAGCTAATTTAAGCACACACATGAGGAGTAACCTATCTGGATCTAGTTCATGTGTTGAAAAGCACCTGGGCTTGACATGGCCTTGGCCACTCTGGGTCCGAGGGGACGCTTGCATTCAAGATGTCACGGGGACAATGCTGCCTTGGTGTTTTGCCCTTGGATGTCTCGGGGGACCACAGTACCATGGCAGGATTGAGTGTTGCTACTGAATGTCCGCAGCACACCCAGCCCTGGGGAGAGGGGCCTTCCCTGGGGGGCAGCAGGCACCCTGCACCCACATATTCAGGTTTCAACCCTGTCAGTTCAGGGCTGCCTTGTACCTCCCTGGGCCTAGGAGGGTGGAAACTAACTCTTGTACCCACTCTTCCTGCAGCAGCTCCCTCTGTTTTGGACACATACTCATTGGCCCACTGGCCACACAAAAGGGCAGATAGATCTGCTTTGCAGCTGGCCAACTGGCAGATAAATCTGCTTTGCGGCTGAGGTTTGACGTAAGTTGTTTCACATCATCCTGTGAGCATGTTTGAAATTCAGAGAGCCATTCAGTACCTGTGCCCTGGCACGGCTTTGGCCTTTTCTTCTCAAATTCTCAACAGCTTCACCACTTGAAGGAAATTCTGGTAAAACATGGGCAAAGCCCAGCCCGAGTGTTTCCTGTAGGTCACTGTGGCCACTCTCTAGCAGGAAATCCACTCAGCCTATACTCCAGGGTCAAATCAGATATTGAGGCCCTGATGAAGTTGCTGGAGCTGGAAAAGGCTTTTCCCCCAGCACTGCCTTGATGACCAGATTAGCAGCTGCTGGACTGGGAGCCCCCAAGCATAGGTGGAAGCTGAGGGGGAGGAGGGGCCGGGGAGAGCCCCACAGGTGGGATAAATAGGCCCTGATGAACCTAGCTTTCGGCCATTTCAGCGTGGACCAGCACAGGGTGTGGTTGTGGCGACAGGTCAGTGAAGGACCTTTGTCTTTGGTCACTGAGGGGAGGAGGGATGGCTGTCAATAATTCCGCTTTTTCTGCTGGTGAGAAAAGTTGTTTCTATCCTGATTTTTGGATGTAGACGCTGAATTCCCGTAGGTAGGTAAAGGAGGGGAAGGCTTGGGGCTCAAACATGTTGTTTCCACCTAGAGAGCTCGTTTTCAGAGCAGTGCTATGTGTAGTATGCCTAGATTTGCTGGGGTGTTAAACTTATGCCATGTTGCATTCTGTGTGGTAACATTATACTTGCTCAACTGTTTTTTATTGTCTCTTAAGCCCAAAACATTTGTATAGAATGTAACTATGGCCAAAGCCACTTCTTGGGTGTAGAGAGGCAATTAGTGATAGAAATAGTACCTCAACTCTGATGGGCCAAGGGTGTTTGTCCAAGGCCAAAAAGAGAGTTAATGCCCATTCTGATATGAGGACTGTAACATGAAATTTCTTTTAAAATTAACAGAAATAATAAATAATGATTATATTTTCAATGTATGAAATAAAGCACTTGATATGCACGGTATGGTTTCTGAGTAAGCAAGTTGGTAACGTGGTATTTGAGCCATAACAAGGTAGCTCAGCGTGTTTGTCCTTGGATAGTACATGTAAACAGTTATCGTTTATAGTGCAGAGTGAGTAAACTTGTGAAGTTTGGTGAGGTCACTTCCACAGTGTGTAGGGACACTGCTTGTAAGGCTGCGCACACACCTCCCAAAATGCTGCGGCTGCATATCCTGCGGACAGTGCGTACAGCTCAGCTCCAGGCAGAGGCACCTCGCTTGCAGCCTCTTCCCGTGTCAGTGAATGACACTGGATGCTGTTTGACACCAACAGTCAAGGTGTAAAAAAATCCCCCTAAAAACAGCCACAGGTTTGGGTTTATTTATTTATTTATTAAGACAATGGTTTGCCTCCTCACTTAAAAATAAATAGACTTACTTTCTCCCAGTATCTGGATCATTTCAACAGATGGGTCAATGAGTGGAATGTGAAATTATTTCTGCTTATAAAAGTGCCTCCTACAAAAAGTAGTTAAAATGAGGTGGTAATATGCCAAGTAGGGCTTGTAATGTGCTGATGGATCTATTCTGCATTTTGCTCTCTAAAGCTGTCTTTCTTCATGGCTATCAAACTGGTATGTAACATTAACTTCTAAAAATACAATGAGTTGTTTGCTTCCAGTGCTAATTACTTCTGCTATATAGTGGGTTTTAGTACCTTGCAACAACCTATGATCACCAGAAGTTACACGATATTTCTTGCTGTGTTCTTCCTGCTGTGTTTTTATTTTTTTCACCCATAACTCTGTATTGCTTTACACTGGTAGCCAGACTTTTTTGCTATCCTACTGTGTTTAATAACTCGAAATCCATTGAATGCTGAATTATGTTTTTTAAAAGAGAATATGAAAGATTAAATCAGCCTTGTTGTAAATAGGCGCACTTAAAAGCGTTGGCCCTATTGAGAACAACTTTTTTTTTAATTATTATTAATTTTTTTGTTAGGTGACTGTTGTCCTCAGTTTCTAAAAATGGATCCCTGCTTTAACTAGTACTGTGAACCATGCTGTGTTTTAGCCTCTGTGGATATATGTGCAGTAGGAGACTTAGCTTTAAACTAAACTAAAGATTTAACCTGACAGTGGAATGCCTGAACTAACTTGAAACTAGCCAGTTTCAGAGCAAATAGCTGTAAATCCAGCAGCATGAAGCCAATATGATTATTCAGTTTTTCCCATGGATTTTTCAGTCTCTTGTGTGTACTATGTTTATGCCATTAGCCTGTTGTTTCTAAAATGTAATACATAGTGAATGTGTGAAACAAGTGGGAAGGAGCATCCCAGATTGACCGAGGTGATTGGCTGAGGTGGAAGAAGGAAAATAAGATGGTTTAGGACACGTTGGCCACGTACAGTTTAGAAGTCAATCAGTGATGGTAGTCAGTTTGGGTTTTTTCCTGTTTGTTTACAAATAGGGTTAGAGCTGTGCACAACAATAGTAGTAGAATTTTAATGAAGCTGAAGATTTTTTCCTGTTGTTTTTTTTTTTTTTTTTTGACTAGGGATTTTTCTTGTTGCAGGAGGCAGTGGAAAAGGAAGCACTTGTAGAAGGAATAGGCTGGGAAGTTACTGGCAGAGCAAAGTATAGTTAATTCTGTAGGAGCAGGAAGATGAAACTATGCAGCATTTTCCAGAATGTCTGAAGTGAAAATAGAAAAGAATTAAATATACAGGATTTAGTGCTCAGGGGTTTAAAGCTCAAGTAAGATGAATCAGAAAGACTAACTTACTGCTAATACCCTGGATGGAAAGGGCTGAAATTGATATTTGGTGGTTGGTGAGGAGTATTTTGCGGTTTTCCAGACATGAAATGATGAGGTCTCAACCTGGAATCAGACCCATGTAAGTGAAGAGGAAATGTGAGAAACACGTTCAGAAAATACGGAAAGGTGCATGCAATGGGGTATGTTAGTCAACAGATATGGCTGTAGCAGAGGCAAACCCGAGCCTGTGACCTCAGGTGTTGTCTATTATAGCAATGGAGTAGGCAGAAAAATTCAAAGGCAAGATTTACAAATTGATTTAGGAAAGTTTTAATTTTATTATTAGAAGTGACTGGTCTCTATATTGGAAACAGGTTGTATTCAATAACATGAGAAAAATCTCAAGTTAATTTTAGTTACTTTTTTCATATAAATGTTATTTTAATAAGCTGGAGACCTTCTAACACAGAGGGCCTTTTTTATTGTGTTAATAATATACTTCTTGGGTGATTGGAGGCATAAGACCAAAGGAAAACAAATACACTAATATCACAATATTATATGCCCTGGAGTGTTCTAAAAACATAGTATTTGGTCCGGAGCTCAACCAGACCACCTGGAGTTTATGTGTTTCTCCATCTGAGGATCATCAGCTCATTAGTGGCTGGCAGAAGTGTCCCATTACTCATGTCCCTGCTGTAATCTTTTGGTGTGTTGGGAATGAGGATGCTGCCTTGTTTTCTAACGCAATATCTTGAGTCATGACTAAATAAGGTTTTTGTTGAAATGAAAAGATTTTATTCTACCTTACAGACATAGAAAAGGGTGACCAAATTTTTTCAGGTCATAGAGTTACTGCTGTCTTTGTTTATTACATGTTCTTGACTTTTTTTTTTTTTTTTAATAATTTGTGAAGGTATTTCTGAATAGCCTCAGTGCTGGATGTTTGCACTAGATGCGTTTGTGTTATAGGCAAAGGAGAAACAAATGCACTATTAGTTGCAAACTTATTAACCTCCCAAAATATGAAGCAAGGCAGTCTCACTTCGGGAAACTTAGTTTTCGGCCTTTCAATGTCATGGCCTCTCTTGAGACACACAGGCAGATAGAAAACCTGTGACCCAGTTCCCCTTCAGGTTGTAGTAACAAGTGTGAATGTGTTCATAATGTAAGTAGGGAGTTGTCTGAGTGATGATTTAGTATGAATAGGGGGCTTCAAACTCAAGAGAAACCAGTCTATGGTTCTGGCCAGGTTGTTGTAGCTTTGGCCAGTTGTGTAGTTGTGGGAGCTCTGCTGCTTTTTCTACTTCATACAAGGATGCAACTTTGCCCCAGAACAACAGTTCCCACACCTAGTCTCCCTTAATGTAGGAGCAGAGGCTCAGATGACCTTGATGACACAGTAGAAAATATCCCCTACCTACAGTGCAGGTCGATGTAGAAGTTTAATGAATTTAGCCAAGGCAGACTGTGTATATCTCTGACCCTTGCAATGAAATGTTCAGTTTATGGATTCAATACAGTACATTCAATGAGGCCTTGATTATATCCCTTTCCTTTTGGAGGAAAGGGGTAGAGTTATTATCAATATATTTGACCTAGCCTTTCCTTCTGACAGAGTCAACGGTGGAATGGAAACCCTGATATATAGCTGTTTAGTTAAGGTATTCCATGCAAAATCTGTGAGAGAGGTTCTTGAATTGGATTGCAAAATCTTGAATGAGAATCATTACTTCCTTTGTTGAGTGTCATTACACATTGCTGAACTGTTGTGCATAAGCATTTGGTAATTATGGTTTTGTCTTTTATGCATTTCGTTTTTAATTTCAAGCCTGCTTCTGGTTATCTGACAGGTAATTCAGAATATGCAATTCTCATTTCCTTTGATCCTTCAGTGACTTCCTCCTTTCTTGGCTATTTGGGTAGGGTAGCTGGCAACTGGTAAGCAACTGCTTTCCTTCATTTGGAGAGGGGAAACAGCACAAAAGGAAACATCTGGATTTTGCAGAGAAAAGGTCTGCAATGGCATTTTACTTTGTTTAGCTGTGTTTGTGAGTTGGCTCCTATCTCATTTTCTTGAGCATAGTTAGATGGAAAGTAAATCATGTCAAGGTTAGTCCCTGGCTTATTACTGGTCTTACTGAGGGGAAACAGAACTTCTTAAAATTAAAGCTGTGCTTACTTATATGGCAAAGGCCTGCTTATTGAAAACCTCTGTGGATTGTGCAAAAATTAGTTATAAAGTGATTGTAAGGGAAAATAATGGCAGTAGGTAGATGAAACACTTCTTCCTTTCAGATGAACATCAATAAAACTTGTTGTCTTCAAAACAATTGGGGGGATCCCAATGAGGGTAAAGGTAAAACACTACAGCTTGTGTGGGAGAGGAAGAATGCAATTAAAATAAGAATTTAGAATAAGAAATTTATGCTCAGCATTGACCTGCATTGTTATGATTGAAAGTAGGATAAAATATTTCTATTTTGATAGAAAAACCTATGCTATGCTTTTGCATAACCCTATGCAAAACCATATGCTTTTGGCTTGGAAACCAACTGGTGATACTTCAAAAGGATCAAGGTGTTCATATGATGGTAGGATGGGTTGGGCTCTCTCTCTCTCCATCTCCTGTTTCAGTGAACTGAAAGGAATGTGAGTGGAAAACAATTTTAAAGCTTAGATTTAAAATATATGTCAGCCCTGGGTTGGGTGAATAACTGCAGATATCTTAAAACAAAGGCTTCATTTTTTTTTATTGGGGTTTTTTCCCCCCCAAAAAAAAGTACCTGGAGCAGCTAGGCCAAGCACTCTTCCTTTTGATCTGCGGTTTTCATTAGGAGGTTGCAAAGCTCGTGAGTACTGTGTTTTGTATTCATAAAGTACAAATTCCTTTCAGCATCTAGTGGTTGTGGTCCTCTGTGAAAAGTCACTGTCGTACCATTCACAACACCTATGTGACAAACCCTTAGTTATACTCTGCCTGGGATGTTCCTGGTGTAGCTGTCTTGCATGTAATCTGACACGTGCCCTGGCACATGACAAACATTTTTGGGGAAAAATAAACAGACTGATATTTTAAAAAATACCAAATACTCAGAAGTCAGGAAAATCGCTATATTTTTGTTTCCATTTACTTATTATCATTTGCATATGTAAATAGAGAGACTCATACAGTCTGTAGTTAACAGTAAATAGGCGGAAGTCTTTGTAAAAATAGCCTTTTTTTTCCCTCCCCTCCCCATACTCCTCTGTGTCCAGGTTAGCCAAGCTTCTATTTCCTCTCTGCAAGAGGAGCTTACATGGGGGCCACACACAGCCAGCTGTTTTCTGGAGGGTCTGGAGCAGTATGCCTGGTGGGGACGGCTACTGCACTGTAGAGGGGTGAGCCCAGGGCGTGCTTCCCCCATCTGCCCACCCCACCAGTTGTTCTTCCCCAGTGTTCAGGAACAAGCTGACGGGCATGAGGCAGAACCCTTGTATCAACTAGATTATGACTCCTGGTGTGCCATCATGATGATCCTGAATCTCTTTTCCAAAGAAAAACAAATCTGACTGCCTCTGTTCAACTCCATTCCCATAGTAGTAAAGGTAGTAAATATTATATTAAATAGTAACTGGCAAAAGAGAAATAGTTCCTTTAATGAAAATTTTCAGAAACTTGTGTCATTTGAACAGTATGGCACTCAGCGTACTGTAAACCTGGCTAAGTTGCAATGACATTCCTTAACTTTCATGTTGGTCCAACCTAAATAATGTTTCAATCATGTTGTTCTCTGCTAAATTGTGAATTATATCCTCAGAGACCTAAGAAAATTTCAAACGTTCAAAAATCTAGAGCTATAGCTCTCTTGTGAGTAAAATTTTATTATGGGTCACTAGATTGGATTTGATATTGAGTCAGTTTGAGAGCTTTATTTTGTTGTTTGGAATGACATAGACTTAATGTTAGAAAAGAGAAACTGTCAAAATTGGGAATATAAAGTATCAAGACAGCACTAATTAGAAAGGCTATGCCATTTCCTAGATTCATGGAAAGCCTTTGTATTTAATCCATTATCAAAAGGTATGAACGTCTGGGGTTATTTATTTATTTCCTTCAAAGGTGGGTGACGGGAAAAAAGGTATAATTATTGCCTATGATTTCCTCTGAAATCAAAGATCAAAAGTTTTACTTACAGGCTGAAGTTTAATGGAATGAAGGGGTTCAGACAGTGGCATCCATATTTATTGGACATCTTCAGGATGCTGAGGCTTCTTGGTTCAAGGTGGCCTTTTGTTTTGCTCTGGGCTTCAGCATATCAAGTGTATAGGGTTCAGCCTCTTTGTACTTTGGTGTTTTTTTTTCTACCATGTAGAAAGGGATTTTCATGGCTAGGAAAAGCAGTTTTTGCCAGAAACTTTTCTCATCCAAATAGAACTGGCGAGTGGCCAAAAATGTGCTGGTTCTTCTTTGGTTGTGAATTTTAATTTCCAGACAGCTCCTTTTAGTACTTCTTCACATAGCCGCTGCTTCTCACATCACTACTGTGAACAGAGGATGTGAGCAGGCTCCCAGTGCGAAAGGTAACATCTACAGGCTCAGCCTCCAATCCCAGCCCTTCAGGTAGGTTACATGGAGAGACTATCCCCTTTGCTGGCCTCCCCACTCTACCTGGGACATGGAGGCTAGCAACAGCGTGGCCTCTAGGCACGCAGCTTGCCCACAGCTTTCAAAGTCCTTGCTCATCTGTCTGCCTGATGGGCAGATGAAAGCCAGGCTACTCAGCATGCAGATGGTAGTGCAGGTTGCCCTACAGCTGAAAAATGATAAGGAGATTTTTTTACTTGGTTGGCTAGAAACTTCTTTACCCTCTTGTGAATGTAAAGTCCTTCCTTTTTTTTTTTTTAAACTCATTGTCATTCATTCAACAGTGTGAAATCTGCTCATTTTGAAGTATCAAGTGTTTTTCCCTAGCAACAAGATTTTTCTTGTAAATGACAGATTGGATGTAGGAGCAGGGTGGGGCAGGGTGAAAATAGATATTTCTTAAAATACTGTTCAGTAACTATTGTCTTTACAGACTTATTGCTAAAATCATACTAGTGACTGTTTAATTTAAGTAAGGTTCCCTTACATTACAAACAAATTTGACTTAAATTTGTTCATAAATTCGCACACACAATATTAAGTTTTAAATATAAAAATCATTGATAGCTCACACATCTCAATTGCGTATCCATGCAGGAATAATTTGTCTAAAATGTTCCTTAATGAAAGGCACGTACTTGAACATGGGCTCCAAAATGTATGGCACAGTACTTTAAAAGCCTGTTTGCATTTTGCCTGTTTCTTTAAAGAGCTTCCGTATTGTCTCGGGCTCCCCTGGAAATGCAGTAAGGATTCGTATCACATCTCGGTTGCCATGGCAACAGCAGTCTTTCCCATAATGAGCTGCATCATCTGAACTGATGTCACAGCATCATGCAGCAGGTCACACAAGGCACCTCCTAGTATTGCATCTTACAGATGTGCCGTAAACATCAAAAGAGGATGATTTGAACAGGACATGGTAAGTGCAAAATGTTGTGTTGTTCTTAATTGCACCATTATTTTTTCCTGTTTTATGAGGTTTTCCTAATATAAGAATGTGTGGGTTTTGCCTTGTGAAAATCATTTTGAAGAAAGATGCTGCATGCCTAAATATTATTTTTCAGGCAGACAGGCTAAGACAAAGGCCTACAGAAAATGTATTCAGTCTGAATGTTTAGACTTGTCTTTGCATTTGTGATAATACCCTGAAGATTTGAAGAGAATATATCTAAATTCTGCAGTCCAATTAGAGTTGCTACAGTCTGATTTGCTTAAAGGGAAAGAATAGCTGTTTTCAATTTTAATGCCACAAACATATCTTGTTCCTTTCCCTGTCTCTTTATTTAAGCATTCCTATTATGTGTAGCTTTTCTTTTAACCTATTTTATTTCAGTAGCATGAATGTCGCCTATTTACTTTCATTGGCCTTCCATAACATGATAGTACAGAAAATACTTTGTGGACCAGTGCTGAACAAGCAACTGGAACAGTATTGATTTTAAACATGGTTCAGTACTGTCCTATTTCTGTTGGTATTCTTTAAAAAGCAATACATTGATATTATTCTCAAGCAATAACTGGATATTTTGAAAGTACAGTAGCTTTTAGCTTTTCTACTGTTTGACTTTCAATACATTTTTTAACGTTAATATGAATTTAGTGAATTTTAGATCTATCTTTTACTGGAAGGAAAACAAGCTTTCTTTTTTTTTTTTTTTTTTTTTGCGCAACTGCAGTAAAAGGTGTAGCCAAAGATTCAGGCATTCTGAGGGG